>JAWWMW010001770.1:17406-37268 GCA_035048345.1 Echeveria elegans | reverse complement strand
TTATTTGTAGTTTTATAATAATGCTTATCAACTGAACTGACCTGACCTGAACTGACTTTCTGTTCAAGTCAGAAGAATAGAATATCCAAGTGTATTGGATAACCAGAATCCATTAAATGATATTTTCCTTCAAAAAAAATTGGACTAATAAATCATGTAAATAATATCAGAAACATACTAAGAAAGTTGACTTTAATTTAAATCTTTTTATACGGTGCTAAACATCATCTTTTGACTTGAACAGAGAGTCAGTTCAGTTCAGTTCAATTCAGTTCAGTTTCTGTTCAGGTCAAAAGAATAGACCCTAAGTTGTTGATATCGACACGATCTCATCCCAATTGGTTACCGCTTACAAATCGTCGGCCTAATTCAACTTGCATAATTTATTTCGACGTTTACAATGAAATTAGAATTCATTGGCGTAATACACGGAATACTTATTTCTAAACAAATTTTCATTTTAGTCATTTTAATTAAAATTTTGGGACTGGGTGGGATTTTTTCATACTTGTGATCCAATATGGATCCCCACAAATGTAGTATATGTTTATATTTCTTTAAAAAATTTGAAACGTGATATCGTTATGTTTTTTTTATTTGTGCATACACTGCATTCATTACATCGTATTGAATATTTTTATTCATTATATTTTTGACACACTACAATATAACTGTTCTTCTGTGAATCTTGATCATGCACGAGAACTTTCAATCAATCCATTAGCAATGATCATCCAATCAATCTCCGAGACGGAAGGGTGGTGTTAAACACAACAAACATAGGGTGTCAAATTGTATTTACACGAAACTTCAACGCCATCGACACTACATTAACGGTTGAGTGAATCACTCTCACAGTGCCGAGCTGGACAGTCACAGATACCCGATAAGCTTAACCTTATCGGAGCTTCTCGAATCTCAATGGCGTCGTCGCCGCTGCTGACGCCTCTACAGTCTTCATTACTTCCATCCTTCCGTCCTCATAAAAACGCCCCGTTCCCGATTTCATCGATGAACACCAAAAGTAGTGGACGACGACGATGCTGCTGTCCGACTCCGCTCCTCCGCGTGCGCGCTGCGGCCACGATCGAGTCTACTAACGGAGCTGCGATTAAGAAGGAGTCTGATGATTCCAATAGCGACTCGTACGGTAGGCAGTTCTTCCCGCTTGCTGCTGTTGTTGGACAGGTGAGCGTTTGTTTGTGTTTTTCTGTTTCCGCATTTCTTTGAATTTGTATTTGGAGATTCTTTTGATGGTTAATTTGGTGGGGGAGGATTTTGATGTCGTCTTGGTTTGGTTGAATGTGGGGATTTTATGTGTTTAACAGGATGCGATTAAGACTGCTTTGTTGCTTGGAGCTATAGATAGGGATATGGGAGGGATTGCAATATCTGGGAAGCGAGGGACAGCGAAGACGGTAATGGCGAGAGGGTTGCACGCAATACTTCCGCCAATAGATGTTGTTGTTGGCTCCACTTCGAATGCGGATCCATCGTGTCCAGATGAGTAAGATCATTTGTTTTGAATTTAAAACAAGAAATGATGATTGATGAACCAATCATTTTTATGAAGTTTCGGATAACTAAGTTATCTTTTTGTGGCTTCTTTTTATTTCTTGAAGATGGGAAGATGGACTAGTTGAGAAGGTTCAGTATGATTCCTCGGGAAATATACTAACAAAAATTGTTCGATCTCCATTTGTTCAGGTACTTGTATCTGCACATGCCATTTTACTGTATCATTCTGGCCCTCATCTGATATAGGTGTCTCAATAATGTAGATTCCTCTTGGTGTCACAGAAGATAGACTTATTGGCTCAGTTGATGTTGAGGAATCAGTGAAGACTGGAACAACTGTTTTCCAGCCAGGTCTTCTTGCTGAAGCACACAGAGGCGTACTATATGTTGATGAGATTAATCTGTTGGATGAGGGTATAAGTAATTTACTTCTTAATGTATTGACCGAGGGGGTAAATATCGTTGAAAGAGAAGGCATCAGCTTCAGGCACCCCTGCAAGCCACTCCTTATTGCTACGTACAACCCTGAAGAGGGATCTGTGCGTGAGCACTTGCTTGATCGCATAGCTATCAACCTTAGGTAAATGCATAAATGAAGTGATTTTGATAATGAAATTTGTTTGAAAGTGCAACAACAAAAAAGTATGTGAAACTTCACATTGTTCTAAACTTCTAATACTACCCATCATGGCATGAAAAGTGGGAGATGGATGCAGTTAGTATTTAGCGTTGTTCTAAATAGTTTATTTCATGCTTAAATAATTTGCACTTATACCACTCTCCTTCTGCAGTGCAGACCTCCCATTGAACTTTGATGATCGTGTTGCAGCAGTTGGAATTGCAACTCAGTTCCAAGAGCGTAGCAAAGATGTATTCAAACTCGTCGAAGAAGAAACAGACCTAGCAAGGACTCAAGTAATTCAGCTCATCTAGCACTTCTAATTTTAAAATGAAATGAGTAATCAACATATCAATGTAATACATGTTCTTTAATTGACCTATTTTGTTTTTTATTGCTCAATCTGATTAATTTAGTTGCAGTTTTTGGTCTACCATCCATAATTTTCCTTCACACTGAAATTCAAGTTTAAGGCTTTTCACTAACAGCTTGTTAACTAAGATGCAAATTTTCTGGTAGATTATTTTGGCTAGAGAATATTTGAAAGACGTTAAGGTTAGCAGGGAGCAGCTGAAGTATCTTGTCCTGGAAGCCATACGTGGTGGTTGTCAGGTTAGTAATTAAGTTTCTTCTAGACTCGGTATTAATTTAAATGTAATCCTTTAGTGCATGTGTCAAAGATTGTCAGTCATATTTTCACATGCTTATGCTGCAGTACCATCTTTTTTTGTCTTGTCAGTGTTATAACAATATATTAGTATTTTCATGTGTAACTAGCATCATATTGCCAATGCAGGGTCATAGAGCTGAGCTTTATGCTTCACGTGTGGCGAGATGCCTGGCTGCAGTAGAAGGACGTGAAAAAGTCACAGTTGATGACCTGAAAAAAGCTGTTAGTATCTTTCTCGAATCGAAACTACCTGCTTGAATAAGAGTCCTTAAATTGATTATCTTCCCTCTCCTCTGTAAAGCATGACCTAATGAGTTAGTTGCATGTTGCAACTGATTATCCTGATTTCAGTGACCACCTGTGGTCTTGGCTTAACCCTGCTTCTACTTTTATAGTACTTCAAAATTTTAGCTTGACAGTTTAATCGTTTAGGTTGAGTTGGTCATACTTCCCCGTTCAAACATCAACGAGAATCCTCCAGATCAGCAGAATCAACAGCCTCCACCTCCACCACCACCCCAGCAGAATCAAGATTCTCAAGAAGAGCAAAAAGACGAGGAAGAAAAGGAAGATGAGGTTGGTTAGATAACCCAAGATTCATTTGCTTAGTCAAATTGTTTCGATTCTGTATTTATTATTTTCTGTCAATAGAATTTGACCTATAATCTCTCATTATGAAATGTAGCGACTTAATTCAGATTCCTGACGTTGGTTTTGATTTAGGATGATAAAGAGGAGGAAAATGAGCAAGAAGACCAAATACCTGAGGAGTTCATCTTTGATGCTGAAGGTGGTTTAGTAGATGAGAAGCTTCTCTTTTTTGCACAACAAGCTCAGAGACGTAAAGGGAAGGCTGGGAGAGCCAAGAACGTGATATTTTCAGAAGATAGAGGCAGATACATAAAACCTATGCTTCCCAAAGTTAGTAACTAGCACTCGTCCATCTGTCTTAACTTGATTATAAGAGGATTTCCCTATTTAACTTGACCTCTCTGCTTTATGGTATGAAGAAACTCACCCTTGTATATGTTATTCACACGTCTTTTTTCATGATGCATAATTTTTTTGAAACATTTTGACGTTCATTTTGGGTTTCATTTAACGGAGCATGTCTATCTTCATAGGGTCCTGTGAAGAGATTAGCTGTGGATGCAACACTACGAGCAGCTGCCCCATATCAAAAATTAAGGAGGGAAAAGGACATTCAGAAGACCAGAAAAGTGTTTGTGGAAAAAACTGACATGAGAGCAAAGCGGATGGCACGAAAAGCTGGAGCATTGGTATGGTTGTAGTCTTTAATCCGAAGTTAGTAATCTGCTCTTGTACCATTTTGCCTACATATAAGATATAACAGAGAACATAAAATGATTATTTAGGTTATTTTAGGAAAATGAGTCATGACAGCTTCTATCCTTTTTAGGCTTGTAGTTGTTAGATCAAATCACTTTACATTGTTGGCCTGATATAAGAATGTCCCATTCAAGTTTCTACAAAAAGCAATTTGATCATTAGACTTTGGATTAATTATATCTGTCTACTGAAATATGTATCCATCCATTCTTAAATCTTGAACAGTGCAGTCACAATAAACACATCCGTAGCCGTATTTGTTGTTCAGAGATGCTAAACTTGTACAATAGTGGCCTCCGGTTTAACATGAACTTTCTATCTTTAGAATGATTAAAGTTGAAACTTGTTTTCCTGATGTTAGGTGATATTTGTAGTAGATGCTAGTGGTAGCATGGCATTGAACCGCATGCAAAATGCAAAAGGCGCAGCACTTAAATTGTTGGCAGAAAGTTACACAAGCAGAGACCAGGTGAATTGATTATATTATTTCTCAAGCGTGCATTAATCAGATCCATGTGATTCTCTCTGCTATCATGAAGTCTTGACTGCTTACTTACCTACCTCAAAGGTTTCGATTATTCCTTTCCGTGGTGATTCGGCTGAAGTTCTACTACCTCCATCTAGATCTATTGCAATGGCAAGAAATCGTTTAGAAAGACTCCCTTGTGGGGGAGGTTCGCCTCTTGCGCATGGTCTTGCGACGGTACGTATAATTCAAGGCCATGCCAGAGTTAGATTAGCTTGTCAAGTGTTAATATAAATAGGTTAAGTTTGTTCATATTGAGATTATTCGTACATTTTTCTATTTGGTAGTTCACCAAATGCTGGTATACTATTATTGATGTCCCTTATTGTTTGTCAAAAAGGACAAATATCTAATATAAGATAAAAGTACAAAAGTGAAAAAAGCAACTAATATGAATAAAGAGTTTTATACTATAAAATATATAGATCATTTAGTAAGCATGTGGTTGAGAAACGTTGAAAGCAGACAACTTTAGGTGACAACAAAAAATAAAGGTGGAGTAACATTTCAGGACGAAAGGAGTATGTAAGCGGCAGCAATTCTCCTCGACTAGTGCAACTTTAAAGTTCTATTATTGCATGACGTAGTTCTCAGTGAAATATAAGATTTTCCCAAGTTCTTAATTGTGCACCTTGTCTTATTTAGGCTGTAAGAGTCGGTCTCAATGCAGAGAAGAGCGGTGATGTTGGACGCATTATGATTGTTGCTATAACTGATGGAAGAGCAAACATATCACTCAAAAGATCTACCGATCCTGAAGCTGCAGCAGCTGCAGATACCCCAAAACCGTCAAGCCAAGAACTCAAGGTAAACTTGGGTTTGACATGAGTTCCTTTGGCTATACCTATCACTCATATCTCCAAGTTGACCAGAACACAAGATAGGGGCCATCGGCTATTGGATACTAGTATTGGGGTTATGCTGTTTTGCTAAATACGAGGAGGATAACTTTCAATTATAAATAATATGTTTTCAGTGCTTCAATCTTTTGAGCTTACGTGTTTCACGATTCAGGATGAAATACTTGAAGTTGCTGGAAAGATATACAAAGCTGGAATGTCCCTACTGGTCATAGACACAGAAAACAAGTTTGTCTCAACAGGCTTTGCTAAGGAAATTGCGAGAGTTGCTCAAGGTATTTTACTAACTATAATTAGATTAATCCTTTTTCTCCTCTCTGCCTATTTTTAGTAGTTGCTCAAATATACAATGTTGCAGGGAAGTACTACTACTTGCCAAATGCATCAGATGCGGTCATCTCAGCAGCAACAAAGGATGCATTATCAGCGATAAAGAATTCTTGATACTTGAGAGGCCCCTCACTTCTACAAAACTCAACCCAGTACGAAAAACCATACGATGAACGTGAGTTGGTGATGACAAGACGCGCGTGAGGAAAACTCTACACTTTGAGACCCAAAAACACTTGAGCCTTCTTTGAGATCATGTCCATTGCCAATGTGTATATACTGTTCAATTATGTTGTAAAAGAAAACTAACAATTGGCACTACGAGAGTCGTATTGTTTTGTTATAGGTTTACCATAACAAAGCAACATAGTTTTATTATATAGGTTTCTCACTAGACATGCAACTTTTATAAGATCGTGAGACATGATCAGGATGGTTGTTTTTGTGAAATTTCGCTTTTTTATATAATTTACTCCCTCCGTTCTGATTTATTCTTGTTTGATTTGTGGCACATTTTTTAAGAAATAATGAGAGTGTGAGAGATAAAATAATATATATATGTAAGTGAGTAAAGAATAAAATATGAAAGAGAGTGTTATATCAGAAATAAAGTAAAAAAAAGAACTATCCGAAATGAAAATATGAAGAATAAAAGAGGACACCAAAAATGAAAATAGGAAAAACAAAATAGGACAGAGGGAGTATAAATTAATTCTGAAAAATCACGGGATGGTTGGAAATAGATGAGTACACTCTCAGTTAGATTCATTCGCTGGACGGATCAAAATCAACTTGAGATGAATCTACATAAAAGCATATGCATATCATGTCATGCCAAACATTTTTGTTATGAGCAAACTCGAGCCTGGATCCTTAAACGACGTCGTAGATATTAAACTAGCCGTTGCTACCAGAATAGCAACAGCGTCTCCAGATTCATCAAACGGTCATAATTCAAATTCGAAAATCCCATTCTTCTTCAAAACCCTAATTCCCATCCGCCATTTTAGTCCCTTCAAATCCGCTCTCATTTCTTCCTCTCTCTCAAAACTCAAGCTCTCATTCTATCAAAGAAGAAGAAGAAGAAGATCAGCTTCAAACCTTCCAACTCCTTACTCATCTTATTCTTCTTCTTTATCTTTCAAACATGTCCGCTACTAATCACATCAGTGACACTCCTGCGCCGACAGCCACCGCAGCTTCATCAAAGCAGACTATCCCGGTCGCCAAGAGCGTCGACACTCAGTCCGTCCTCAAAAGGTTCGATCTTTACACTCCCTCAACGCCCAAATTTATCATCCTTGTACAACTCTAAACCCCCAAAAAAAAAACCAATATTTCTTCTTATGAATTTTATTTTCCATTAATTCTCAGGTTGCAATCTGAACTCATGGCTCTCATGGTAAACCCCAAATACCATCAAATTTTCTTCTTTGCTCAATTTTCAAATACTTTTGTTTTGCTTTTCGAAAAATTTCTTAGTATGGAATTTTTTGGGTTTTTGTTTCCAGATGAGCGGCGAGTCGGGGATAAGTGCATTTCCTGAAGAAGACAACATTTTCACGTGGAAAGGAACAATTTCGGGGATCAAGGAGACTGTGTTTGAGAATACGGAGTATAAATTGTTGCTTTCATTCCCATCGGACTATCCATTTAAGCCGCCAAAGGTCAAGTTTGAGACTGGCTGCTTTCATCCAAATGTGGATGTGTATGGCAATATCTGCTTGGACATCCTTCAGGTACTCTCATTAAATTAAAATTTCTTGGTTGGTGAGTTTGATCTTGAAGCGTTGACCATTGAGCGAGTGATTTGAATCTGTAATTTAGGATAAGTGGTCATCAGCTTATGACGTCAGAACAATTCTCCTCTCCATCCAGAGCTTGTTGGGAGGTAGGTTACCACTTTCGCACATTTCTGGGGTTTCGAAATTCCTTTGACCATTTTTCTTGATTTCTTGTGTGAATATTTAGAACCAAACACGAGTTCCCCTCTGAACAATCAAGCAGCCGCTATGTGGGATAATCAAGAAGGTATTCTACTGCATTATCTTGTCATTGATTGGAGTGTGATATGAATCGGTTTCTTGATGTATATGGGTGGAGAAATGGTTCTCATTTCAGTTGGTCTGTTACTTGTGTTTTGCAGAGTACAGGAAGATGGTGATGAAGCTGTACAAGCCAAGTGCTTGATTGAGGTGTTTTGCAGAGTATTCCTGCAGGCATTATGAAGATCCGAGTTGGACTTCCTGAAATGATCAAAACATTGAACAAACTTCTGCAGAAATGCCAATGTTTTACTTTACTAGTCACTTGCATTTTTGCTCATAAGCTGTAAGCAACCAAAAATCAAGATTTTAGGATCAACGAACAAATAGCTGTTCCAAACAATTGAAAGTATTTGTCAGTCTCTTAAAAAAAGGAAAAATGATCTCAAAGTGGCCAGTCGGTTAGCAACGAGCTAAATCACTTGAATGAGAACGGGTTAAGGCAGCTCTTGTAACCCAGGCATGCTTTGGAAATGGTAACCAAACAACATTAGCAAGAACTGCGGCAGTGACACAAGTAACCAAACATTGTTAAAGAATGTGGAAACTTGAGTGCCCAAAATATGTTCAGGCATGTTTGAATGGCTTCATGCTCACCCAGTGAAAGTACAAAATCGATCGAATTAATAACCAAAGCAATCAACAGAGCCCATACACGGCCATAATTTCCAATTCCAACACACAAGCTCATACGGTCATACCCCTACCAAGGACTAGAATAAAAATCCCCAAATCTGAAGCCCCAATCAACGATGAAGAAGCTACCTTGAATGATCGATTTGTTCAAACAGAGCCAACAGTGAGATGTCGCGCGACTCAACTGGTGAGGCCGGATGATGTAGTCGTGAAGAAAAGTGGCAGTCGGAGGTGTAGATGGATTCACGACGGAGCTGCGTAAGTCAAAAGCCATAAGAGATCTCTTATCACAGAAAACCGAAGGAAATATATATCCTTTCTCCTCCACTGCACAGGTATTTCACATGGAAAGGCTAAATGGGTATTATGCACTGGGTGTATACATTCTATCGAACTTCATATCATCATTCCCATTTTCGGTGGGAATGTGTGTAGCTACTATCCTCATCACTTACACCATGGTTAAGTTCCAATCAGGATTTTTGCGCATTTTGTATGGGTGCCTGAACCTGATTTTTGTCTTGAGAGTCTGATGATGAACATTTAGCCAACGGTAGGGACTTGTGCGTGGACGTGCCCATTATGTCTCCTTTTGTTGGGGGTGTTTTATTAGAGTCTGAAGAGGCAGCTATGAGAGCAGAAGATAAGAAGATTTCTAAGTATAAGACTGTTTGTTTGGCTAATGGACTTAATTTTGAGCCTTTTTATCATGGAGTCTTTGAGAGGTTTTGGAGGAAGACCAGATCGGATTAGGACAATAGCGGCGAGGTGGGCTGAGGCCAAGGGAATGGAACCCCGATAGCTCTCTCTATATTAAGATAAAAATTATTATTTATGTCGCAGAAGGCGTTAGCAGATGATTTTATGCTACGCGGTGGCTAAATGTTCATTTTATTTTCATTTGTAAGTGTCTCATTGAATTATAAGAAATACACCAACTTCTTACACAAGCCTCATCCTAAGCGCAGGAATCCTTGTAAAAGATGATGAGGAATTTTCTGTCATATTGTTTATCCTGAAACAACCCAAACAATAATGCAGATTTCATGAATATATGTATAGGCTCAGAAACTTAAAAATGCAGGTGGCCTACAAGACCGGATTGGAGTTTGATCCGATGATTCCAGTTGAGCCTAACTGAAAGAGGAATAAGTGCTCAAGGAAATTATAGGAACTGAGACAGGGCATTCAAAATGATGAGACTTGGCCGCTGTCATGGTTATCCTCATAATATGCGTTCTTTGCAATTTTGAGACTGAAGGAGAGATCTATGCCCAAAGTACGCGACGATTTGTCTTCAAGGACATCAAAACTCCTAGATAATCAAAACCTTATCAAGAAGACAACAAAGGATGTGTCATTGCGAATTCTTGTTTCAAGGAGTCAAGGTCCCAAGGATATCATTATTCGAGAAAATTTATTAGTTATTTATCATTGCTATCCTTACAAAAACAATGCATATACTTTGTAACATTAAGTAACACTGCTCGGTAAGAAATGTAAAATGTTCAGCAAATTATTCGCATTTACCTGACTTGCATTACCGAGTCACCTACTACTTCAGCTTTGCGGTAGCAAATGCATTACTCTCATCTGAAGAGCATCCTGATTCGTACTGTAAAGAAAACAGCCATACACAAGATACTAAGGAAAAATTGAAACAATTGAAATCACAATCTCTGATGGAAAACAGACATTTTGATTTCATGAACAGCATAAAAGAAGGAACGGTTGAAATGAAGACCGAATGGCTGGAAGACAATCTCAGTCACAAAATTTTCATTATTGAGAAGCCATAAATCTAGCAGAACATACATTCAGAAACAGCACGCGAGTATGCACAACTCAAAAGTTTTGACTTTTGAGCAAGGTTTATTATACAATCACTGTAAGACAAAACCACCAACAACGCATGAAGGAACTTCAAAATTACGGGGACTTGACAATGAAATTCTGGCGGCTGATAGGATTAATCACAACAGGAGGTCCAGCAGTTCGTGGCCAAGCCTGGAATCTCTTGTCAGTTTCTTCCCACCATTCTTTGTTCGAAACAGTCTTCGGGGTCGTACCTAGTTTACAACCAAATATTCAAAAAGAATAACTCTCTTTTTCAACCATTATAAGTAAATTCTCAAGAAACTGCCGCACAAAAATCTTTCAAAACAATGCTTTTTTGACCTATATACTGTCACTTGAAAGCTTCAACGTGGATATTTCTTTTCAGTTCGGTCACAGCAAACATAAAGAGAGTAATTTTTGTATTAAGGTACCTCCAAATATCTTGCGGTCAGCGATGATATAGTCACAAGTAAATGCAACAACAAATGATGCAGCAATGGATCCCACAATGTACTTGGCAGCCATCCCAGTGCAGAATTCTTAATACTCAGAACTCAGTCATCAAAAATAATCAGCGAAGCATAAATGTAATCACAATCCAGACAATGCCAGAGCAGATCAGTTCATTTTCAATGACATCAATTCAACAAACTTTAAAAATTTTCGACATCCACCAGTTGGCGAAATTCAAAAAGCAACACAGCAGATAAGACGCCAAAAGCGAGTATAAAATTAAAAAAAAGGAGATGTTGACATTGAATAGTTGAGATTCAACTTCCGATAAGCAGAAGAAGCCCTCATCTTGGTACGCCGGAGCTTTTCCGATCTCACAGGAACAGACGTCGCAAAGCCGAGATTTAGGTCACGGAGAGGTGCGATCGGATACAATCAGGTACATTAGGTAAATTTGCGCTATCCTGTTACTGGGCCGGTTATAATCGTGTCAGCCCATTATGAGTTCACGGGTAAAAACTATAAGTTTATCTTCATATTTTTCTGTTGATACAAAAGAGAGGAAAGGAAGGTATTCAATTTCGAAACTATATAACAGTGAAGGTTCAGGAGAAAAGATTTTTATAGAATACTAGTGATCCATCTGTCGTCCTGAAAATGTGACAAAAAGACATTTCAGTACCGCTTTATAATCGTATCAGCCTATTAAAAGAGTTCACGGGTAAAAACTATAAATTTATCTTCATATTTTTCTGTTGATACAAAAGAGAGGAAAGGAAGGACTTAATGCGAATTGTTTTTCTGAATTATAAAAATATATTATTTCAAAACTAGATAACAATGGAGGTTCAGGAGAAAAGGCGTTTATGGAATACTTGTGGTTCACCTGTTGTCCCGATTAGAATGCGAAAAATAGATACTTGTTATCTCATTTTGTAAATGTATTTCAGATCAGGTGACGAGGATGATTTTCTTTTTGAATAAAGTCCTTCTGGCCTTTCAAAATTTTTAAGTTCAATTTTTTCCGTATTTCTATTTGATTTTTCTCAAACTTCCCAATGTTTCCGACCCTACTTTTAATTTTATTTTTTACTTTTTTAACCATCTAAGACGAATGGTTGTGCATGTAGCAACGAATCTTGGTTAGTTGTTGTAGAGTCGGAAGGACAATTTTTGTCCATCGTATTCATTTATATATATAGTATTTTGTATTTTTTAAAAAAAATATTTTTTCACTTAACCATATATATATATATATATATAATATCATTATAACAAATGACCACCTTTTGTTAATATGAAAAAAATATTAATTTTTTAAATATGAAAAAATATTTAAAAACACTAAAAAATATATACCCAAGAAAGAAATTATGTTAAATTTAAAATAATTTAAAATCTATTAAACCTTAATTTTAATTTTTTATAAAATAAAAGTTGTAAAAACTATTTAATATTTTAAATTGAATGTTTTTAAAAAAAATCAAAAAGATCAAAGTAAACTAATGTTATATATATCATGTATATTTGTTATATATTTTTTTAAAAGTTTTCATAATTTTTTATATTAATAAAAGTGATCATTTGTTAACTTTAAATTTTATATAATTGGTTAACTGAAAAATAATTTTGGTGGTTTTGTAAAATATTGTATAATCTATATATATAAAAGAATACTACCATCAACCATTTACCAACCATCCACTTTCCTTCACTAATTTCCTTATTTTTCTCACTAAAGACTCATTATAATAAGACTTTGACAAAAATGTCCCTCCCCACCCTCCTTATTTACACTACATGTCATTCATCACTATTCATTCGTATTTGACTGTATTTGATCGTACTTGATCAGATAGATTTCAAAAAAAATATATAAAAAAATTAAGAATTGAAAAAATTAAAATTATAAAATTAAGAATTGAAAAAATTAAAACTAAAATTATAAATGGAGCGACAAACGTTGTAAAGTTTAATTAAATCGAATGAAGACATCGAAAACTTTCCGTCGGGGACGACGGGAGTACAACTAGTTAACAATAATAATAAAGTTATATAAACCATCGTGTTCACTTATAACTAAAATCCTAAATTGAATAGGTGTCTGATGGTTAGGCACGAACCATTTTGCTCAAAGAAAGCGTATTAGAAAACGGAAACACGAACTCTTAAAACTCCACCGTTTGAAGCATGAACTTAAAGATGACCATTTTAATGCTGAACTTTCATTGCTTTTCATTTTAAATCCCAAACTTTTATTTACTCGGCCATTTGAGGCAAACGGGTTAGACGTCGTTGATATGTCGTTACCAATTTCTCTGCATTCCCAATTCTCGTGTTTCGACCGAACGCAAACCCTATCCAGATAATGGAGACGACGGAGATGGAAGAAGCGGCGGCTGTTAGAGACAGAAGAATCTCCGGAAGAGCCTCGATCGAAGGAGAAACGAAAGAAGGTGAACGCCGTCTCCGGCGAACCTCCGACTGTTAGAGATGAAGGTATGCCAATTTTCTCCGCATCTGTCAATGAGTTGTGTAGTTCATTTATAAATCAATGAAGAATCGAAAATGGATTTGTGAGGCTATTGAGTGTGATTGAAGCTGATGTTGGCTTGGGTCTAATGAATGAAATGCTTGGATCAGATTTTAAGCCAAGTGAGGTTGCACTGTCTTCTTTGGTTGATGGCTTAAGGAAAGTGAATAAAATGCTTGGATCAGATTTTAAGCCAATTGTTTGTGCCAATTTTCTTGTTGGTTAGAGTTTAGTGCAAACTCATTCAAATGTTCAATTGTTCATTCAGTAAACTTCGGCATCCCTGCTTAGTTCTTTGATTTCGTAATTGCTGGGTTTTGACTAGTTTGTAGATATATGATATAGAGAACAATATATTCATGAAGCTAAACAAACATATGATCGTTTGTATGATTTGTGAGCTGAACTGCTGCTGACTTACCTTCACTGTGACAGTTGTGACACCAAATGAAGCGGCTTTTCCAACTGATATTAATGAACCTGAAAAGGCTCATCCACCAATGCCTGAAGAAGATTGTGAGGTTGTTGGAGATGAAGATGGTTATGGGAACCGATCCATTGTAGGTGTGGATGAAACTCAGTGTGAGGACTTTGAAGTTGTGTTCGGGCAGGCTGCGAGAGTGAATGATGAATTTGTGAGTGACGTAGATAGTGCTGATGATATTTGGGAGGATGATAGGATTCTGAATCCTATTAGCAGCGACGATGAATCAGAATCAGAAGATGAAACTCCTGCTCTTACACAGCCTGAAAGTCCAGAAGAATATCTGAGGTTGGGAAAAACGTTCAACTGCCCAGAAGATTTCAGGATCGCTGTCCTTAGGTATCCGTTGAAAACCAAATACGACATTGTGCTTTATAGGTAACAGAGTATGAGGATAGGTGCAAAATGCTCTGAAGTGAACTGTCAATGGAGGTGTTACTGCTCATAGGAAGTGGCAAATGATTGGTATACCATGTGTTCGTGCTGCATCAGTAATCATACGAAATAAAAATAAAGTTGAGGATTATGTAAGTGACTGGTACACAACTAAAATGTGGTTGCTAACTTACGCGGATGGTATCAGTCTTGTACAAGGCATGCTTTCATGGCCAAGAGTTAATAGGATTGGTGTGTTACCACCACCTTGTAGAAAAGGTAATCCGGGAAGACCTAAAAACCATGCGAGAAGAAAAGGAGTAAATGAGACTTCCTCAACCAAGTTGTCACGGAGCAACCGAATCATGACATGTTCTAATTGCAAGGAAGAATGACATAACGCCAAAGGTTGCAAAAAGCAGATAGTTGCGTCTCCACCAAGACGACCAAGAGGTCGCCCAAGAAAATCAGAGGTATGTTTTTGTAATTCATTTTTATTATTTTGCTGAATATAAGCATACACAAATGTATTCACTGCTCTTTTTTTACGTTTTGACTGGCGAGATTTTTAACAAGTTCAATTATTGTATTTGACAGGAGCCGAGAATCATCTTGTTTGGACAAGGATTTGAACAGCACCAATCATCAATGAGAGAATCACAAGAACAATAAATGCAAGAATCACAAGGACCGCCGCCGCAAGCATCGCAATGATCAAGGTTTGATTAAATCCACTGATGATTCTCAGTATGTATTTTAGGTATTTCAAAAGAATTCAGCAGATGCCAACCAAAGGCCTTTTTGTATGATGTTTTTCTCGATTCCTTTTCGCATAATGTTTTTGTTGTACTCTTGTTTGTTTTTTAATTTTTTTTAATAATAATGATTATTATTTTAATTGAAGTTGTCGGAATAGTTGCCATAGTAGGTGGTGAAAGCAAACTTTTATCTCTTATTTGTGATTAAAATTAAATGTTTGTATTACATTTGGTTACATCCTAATGATTTTATGATGCGTGTGGTCAAATATGTGGTGAAAGTAGAATTTTATCTCTCACGGATGGTTACAACTAAATATTTTTATTTTGCGTGTCTAAATCTAAATGTCCATATAACGGTGTTTAAAAAAACTAATTTTCTATGTAAAACACATCTTCTTTACATAGCTCATGAAATGACCAACGGTGTTAACTCAATGACCGTAAACTTATCCCAATGACCCTGCTGTGGGGACTAATAGAGGCGACCTCTCTTTATCAAGCATTATACCGTGGGGGCGATGATATCAGCAATTCTCTGAATATTGGCCACTGCCCGACCAACAAAAGTTTGGCATTAAAACCTTAAAGTAATGATTAGTAATCGTGGCACAGTAAAATCAGTGTATGAAACTTGTGCACACAATTGGAGTAACCGCAAGAATGATGATGAAAGAATGAGTTTAAACTTATCCGTATGAGTTTATGTTTATCTTTAAAACAATTTATACCAGAAGAATTATTTTAGGAACAAAAATGTGGTTATGTTAAGGCTTCCCACTTTATTAATAAGAAGATTCACCCTCTTGCTACTTTATTTCTATGTTTGTATATAGGCTAATCTGATTGCCAAATTCTTAATTTTACATATTTAGAATCATTTCTAAAACTTACTTATAAACCACACTTCACACCATTTCTGTCCGGTTGATCATAAATTATTATCCTTTAATAAATATCCGATTTTTTGAAAATGGTTGTCGGGTATTTCACACGTTTTGTCTAATAACGGAAAGACGCTACAACCCAACATTTCTATTTGATGACAGGAGCGTGTGTGAATTGCGATCTTGCATGAGATTTCGAGGATGTGAATGTGAAACACAATGTTGTACGAATAGCAATTTATTGTACAAGATCATAACTTCTAATAAATTTAATAATTTGATCCAAGCAAAGCCTTGCGTACTACATTCGAATAACATTTCCAATGCTCCATTGGCCATTTGAAATGACAAACCAACCAAGAATCCATTCAATAAAATCTGATATTACCTCAAACACATTCATCAAAATATTTGCTTACCGACAACCACCTATTAAATTTTTTTTGAAAACACCACCCATAACCAATAATTCGTTCAAAGTATTAGTATGTTGTTTAAAAATTCATAAAAAAACAAAAAACTAAAGAACATTCAAAACTTCAAAAAATAAATAGAAAAGTCACCTATTTAGTTTTAATTTTTGTCAAACAATTATGAATCAATTTTTTTAAAATTGATTTAATATTCTAAAGTTTTATCAAATTTTTGCTTAAATTATTATCAAAAAATAAAAAATGAGTGACTATTTACTACTTGTATTGATGGATTTTTTCATAACTTTTTTATTTTTAGTTATTTATTTATTACAAGTACTTATAGCACAATCAAGTCTGTGCATGCAAATTTTGAAAGTTAGATAGTAAAAGTATAAGTTGTGTTAGTGGGGTAGTGGAGTTGTGGTAGTGGGGTAGTGAAGTTGTGGAAATTTTAGAAATGGGGTAGTGCCGTAGTGGAAGTTTTGGAAATGGCATAGTAGTAATTATGTAATAAGTAGGGATAATTTTAGAAATGAAATGTATCGCCAACAAAAACGGTCAATAAGGCTTTGCGCTTTATTAATAGTAAATTTTTCAAAAAAAGTTGAATTTTCCCTACCATTTAATGTTAAAAGGTTACGAAAAAAATAAGAGTCAAAAATTTCCAAAATTTATGAATTAATTCATCAAACCAATACTAAGTAACCATTAGTTTTGTTTATATTTTTGGTATAATTATATGCAAAATTTTAATTGATAATTTTTTTAATTTTAAATAAGATTAAACAGATGGCTCATTTACCTTTGTTTTCTAAATTTTTTAATCTGTTGAATTTTAATATTTTAGAAATAACTATCGGTCGATAGGTGGGTTTTATAAGAAAATTTTTATTCGGTGATTTTTGATAGAAAAATATTTTAATAGGTATGATAGGGTAATAACGGATTTTACGAATGATTTCTGATAAAATTCGTATTATACGGATAATTTCCGGTAAAAAAAAAAACCTTGCAACACACATACTGAATAAAGTTGACAAATACACTAAATTGTACATCATAATGAACGAGAAGGTAAACCATTCAGCATTCATCCGCTTTGCTTCAGTTTAAACTTGATCATCAAATAGAATTAATGAAGCAGCACTTTGTCCACAAATCTTTCGAAATCGACATATGCAGAACCGCCGATGTCGGTCTCCACCTCCGCCTTCCTCTTCCACTCCTTGGCATTTTTCCTCAACTCCTCTCCCTTTTTCCCTTCTAACATCTCCCTCACTTGCTCTGCCAACTCCTCCCTCTTCACGTCCGCATTCACCTCAACTCCGATGCCCCATTCGGTACATGCGAATCGGCTGTTCGTTTGTTGCTCAGCGAAAAATGGCCAGCACATTAAAGGCACACCTCCAGCCACACTTTCAGTGATTGAGTTCCAACCACAATGTGTCAAATAAACACCTATGGATGGATGTTTTAGCACCTCCGATTGCGGACACCAACTCGTTATTAAACCCCTGTCCTTGATCTCATCGTAAAACTCTGTTGGTAAAGTTGCAGATTCACCCATCACAACGTCAGGTCTCATGATCCATAAAAATGGGTGCTTGCTATTGGCCAATCCCCAAGCAAACTCATTTAAATGGTGATCGGACATTATCGTCACCGATCCGTAATTGATGTAAATGACTGATTCTGGTGATTGCTTGTCCAGCCATTTTAAACATTCAGTGTCCTCTTTCCATAAACTCGACGTGAAGGATGCAATTTGGTTCGTCTCGGGTATATGTCTGAGTAACATGTTTAACGGTCCTCCTGTGTAAATGTTTGGTTGCATTTTCCTAATTTCTTCTAGGACATCATGCTCAAATTCTTCAAATACGCTCAGCAGAATCGCCGAGGATTTTAAGCTCTTACTGACTGATTCGCGCAAGTAGTTGAATAAGAAATCATCGGAACTTGTTATCCGCATGAAGCTGGGGATGTCCTTCAGCCTCATGTTCGGCATGCCAGGAATCCAGTCAATCGACGAGTCCAACGAACCATCAACCAAGAAGTTCTCATCTGCGGAACAAAATAAATATGTAAGTAACCACCAAGGGTTAGCTAATGGTAGTGAAGACGTATTTATAAGTCACACATCCTAGATTCGATTTCTAATAGATAATATATATATATATATATATATATATATATATGTGCATGAATGTCAGTACACTTCTCAGTTCTTGATACAGTAAAGACTAGTGGACTAGGACATATATAGTGATACCTTTGAACGGCACTATGCCTCTTTTAATGAGCTCATCATACTGTAAATATCCCATATAGCCACATGCTGAAGCTGTCCAAAATTGGAAATTAGGGATGCCTAACTCCTCTGCGACCTCCAAAGCGAAAAACATTACAACATCGGATATCACACACGTGACAGGAGGCGAATGAGGTGTCGATTTCAACCTCAAGATCATTTCACGGAGCGGGCCACTCATGCTCTTGTTGTAAATAGATTCAGTTAACTGAGGAACATCCTGAGTTGCGTCACGGTCGGAAGGCGGCAACCCATCAGGGACAGCCTCAAAGCGTAAACCATCAAAGCCTAGAACAAAGTCGATGCCCTTAGACCTAACCAGACGGCGATGGTTGTGCTCATTGTTAACGAAGGTTATACGGAAACCCTTAGAGAGTAAGAGCTTGGCTAGGTGCATGAAAGGGTTGATATGGCCTTGGGCAGGGTATGGAACGAGGACTGCATGGGGCTGTTTCGTGGAGGCAAGTGAACCCATTTGTAAATGTTTGTATGGTCGTTGCTAAGTTGTACGCATGCTATTTATAGATATTTTGAAGTCTGGAGAATCAAAGCACTCTAAAGGTAGGTAACCTTAGTAGCAGTTGTGAAAAGAAATACGTATGTTGAGAGCCTCACGTATTCAAATTGATTTCTGTTGCTGAAAAATAGTTGTTGAAGTGGCATCGAGATATTTATTTGAAGGCGTGACATTATTGTTGTAGGGTACGTGTGATATAGGAGGCTTCAAGTGGCTTCTAGTCCTCAAAACAAAGATAATAATGCAGGATGGGATGAATGAGGATGAAGGTGATGTAGAGAAAATCTATCGTTAGGATTTTCCCTCCCAAGAAGATCGATCTCTCTGGATAGTTTCTATGCACAAATGGTCAGAATTCAGATGCCAATAAATGTGATTGGGTTACATTCTTATCGGTTCACAATGCTCAAGCAACACTTTAGATCATCGGTGTGTGAGTGAATGAACTCCGATCTCATATATTATCTGAAAATTTAGCATAGTGTGAAATAATTATTAATTTTTAAAATCAAATATTTCAACAATATCGATAGAAAATATCGACTTTTAAATGAGGGTTGACTAACGACAGTCATCCGTCAAGGTCAGTTTTACGAAACCATCCATTCGTCCTGTTTTTATACTGAACCGCCAATAAACTGTATCCGTTTTGTTTGACCATCTCGTTGAGCAACACAGTGGAGTACTCCATCAAAAGCTTTTGTGACAAATTCATAAAATAAAAAATACATACACGAG
>JAWWMW010001770.1:5110-17306 GCA_035048345.1 Echeveria elegans | reverse complement strand
ACTGACGGATGGCGTTCAATTTCGGCGACTGACGGACGACGGAGCTTGTCGTTCGGTCGAGGCTAGGAACGTAGGATGGAGCTTTTTCAGTTTGTTTGGTTTTGAAATCCAAACCCACCTCTTGAGGAGGGTTTGGAATTTTGTAAAGGTTTTGAAGTTAGTTTTGTAAAAGAAATGAGTTAACTTTAAAACTCAAAACGTTTACAAAACTAAAACCAAAACTAAACTCAAAATCATTTTATAAATTGGGCCTCAAGTTGATACTGATTTTGGGTTTGGAATGGGTTGTTAATAGTGGCAAGGTGACATAGTTGGGCCTTGCCAATGTGGCCCAAAGATAGCATGCAACGGAAGTCACGGCTTTCTTCTACGTACGTCATCCGGTGGAGGGGGGGGGGGGGAGAACATCAAAAGCACGGTAGAATAGAATGATTCGTTATCCTGTTGATGAAATCACGATGCCTCAGATTCCTAAAAACACTGTTTATATAGCTTTAATTTGTTCCTACACAGAAATGCACTATCGTCATTCATTCCTATCAGTTTTTCGTCGGTGCGCTCTCAGGTTATTTCACAAGTTTCAATCTCCCATCTGTCTAGGGTTTCTGTTGTGATTGGATTTGGATTTCTTGAACTGGGTTTTTTTTCTTTTTGTTTAGGGTTTCCGAGGGGCTATGGCGAGGCATTTGCTTCATGGAAGCATTTTGGCCACCATCTACGGGGTCGATAAGTTGCATTACGGCTGTGGATTTGGTCCTTTGAGCAAAGTATTTTAACCCAATTTTTTAGTTTTTATTCATTTACTAACTTCCAGATGGTTCTTTTATTTTTTTTAATTGTAGCCAGTGATATGATTCTCTGTGGCATTTTTTTTTGGAATGTAGAATATCGGGAAGAAGTTTTTCGTTGAAATGAAGAAAATGGTGTTATGCCGCCCTGAGGTAACTACTTATACAGCCTATAGGAGCTTTTTTTGTGTGAAATGGACTTGTCGGTAGTATGTTTGTTGAACCTGCTTTAGTACGTCTATTGTTTTATTGAAAGATTGTTGGGACGAGGCTATACGCAACTATTGATCTAGACAAGGCGAGGCTTGGGAGGACGAGTATGGTAAGACATGACCGTTCAAGGCCACAGTGGAATGAGCTTTTTTATATATACTGTGCGCATTCTGCATCTCATGTGATATTCACGGTAAAGGATGATAATCCTATTGGTGCCACGCTGATTGGAAGAGCGTATCTACCAGTTAAGGAAATTATATCTGGAAATGAGGTTGATATGTGGTTGGACATATTGGATGAAGACCGCAGACCTATTCAAGGAGGATCAAGGATTCATGTTAAGTTACAATACTTCAAAGTCACAGCAGATAAGAATTGGTCTAAGGGAATTGTGAGTCCTCAGTTTGAAGGGGTGCCACATACGTACTTTAACCAGAGGCAGGGCTGCCGAGTAACTTTGTATCAGGATACACATGTTGCTGATGATTTTGCGCCTAGGATACTTCTGTCTGATGGAAGATATTATGAGCCCCATCGCTGCTGGGAAGATATATTTGATGCCATCAGTAATGCGCGGTATTTGATATATATAACAGGCTGGTCTGTTTACACTAAAATCACTTTGATACGCGACCCTAGGAGGCAGAAGCCTGGGGGAAACCTCACTCTAGGGCAGCTGCTTATCAAGAAAGCTAATGAAGGAGTAAGAGTTCTTATGCTTGTATGGGATGACCGAACATCAGTTGAAGTGTTTAAAAAGGATGGCTTGATGGCAACTCATGATCAGGAGACTGAAGAGTATTTCCGAAACACAAATGTGCGCTGTTACTTGTGCCCTCGCATCCCTGATGGCGGAAAAAGTCAAGTCCAGGGCTTTGAAGTTTCCACAATGTTCACTCATCACCAAAAGTCTGTAGTAGTTGACAAGGAGGTTCTCGGTGGAGGTTTTCAGAATAGGAGGATTGTTAGCTTCATTGGTGGTATTGATCTATGTGATGGGAGGTATGACACACAGGATCACCCACTTTTCAGAACATTGGGAACAGTTCATCGCGACGACTTTCACCAGCCCAACTTCACTGGATCTTCACTCTCTAAAGGAGGGCCGAGGGAGCCTTGGCATGATATTCACTGCCAGCTCGAGGGACCTGTTGCTTGGGATGTGTTGTATAACTTCGAACAAAGATGGAGAAAGCAAGTGGGAAATAATGACCTGCTGACTAGAGAGCTTAACAGTTTTGTTCCTCCAACAACTCCTGTCACGATGCCATCAGACCCAGAGACCTGGAACATCCAAATATTCAGATCTATTGATGGTGGAGCAGTTACTGGATTATTTGACGCACTTGCGAATCAAGGAACCATTGCTTCTAGCAGCCGTACCCCAGTCAACCCCCACGATGCCTTTGCTGTGGGACTTTCAAGTGGTAAGGACAGCACAATTGACCATGGGATCCATGATGCATATATTAACGCCATTCGCAGAGCTAAGAATTTTATTTACATTGAGAATCAGTATTTCCTTGGGAGCTCTTACGATTGGAAATCGAAAGATATAAATATTGCTGATATCGGCGCACTACATTTAATACCAAAAGAGCTTTCTTTGAAAATTGTCAGCAAGATTGAAGCCGGTGAAAGATTCACCATATACATTGTCATCCCAATGTGGCCGGAAGGCATTCCTGAGAGTGCGTCAGTTCAAGCAATATTGGATTGGCAGCGGAGGACGATGGAAATGATGTATACCGACATATATGATGCGCTCCACAGAAAGAATATCTACAATGCTAATCTGAGAGAGTACTTGTCATTTTTCTGCCTGGGGAACAGAGAGGCAAAGAAGGGGGGTGAGTATATGCCTACACAGCAACCGCCCCCCAGTAGCGACTACAGCAGAGCTCAGCAGTCCAGACGCTTTATGATCTACGTACATGCCAAGATGATGATCGGTACATGCTCTAATTGGTTGTAGTTTCAGGTGTTAAAATGTTTACATTACTTGACCTATTTTACAAGTATAACTTGTTTAAACTTTCAGTTGACGACGAGTACATAGTCATTGGATCAGCCAACATCAACCAAAGATCAATGGATGGGGCCAGGGACACAGAAATCGCTATGGGAGGCTTCCAACCATACCATCTCTCGACACCCACCCAACCAGCCAGAGGACAAATCCACGGATTCAGAATGTCACTATGGTACGAGCACCTAGGCATGTTCCTACAAGACTTCCGAAATCCAGAAAGCCTGGAATGCATTCGGATAGTGAATGAACTAGCTGAGGAAAACTGGGCTGAGTATGCTCGAACAGACGACCGCGACTTGGACCTCCCAGGCCACCTCCTCCGGTATCCGATCCAGATCACACCCAGTAGCATTGGGAGTGAAATGATTGCGAAGATATCACCGCTGCCGGGGCTTCAGTTCTTTCCGGATACCACGGCTCCCATCCTTGGCAAAGTCTCTGACTTGCTCCCTCCAGTTCTAACCACTTAGTTCAAAAGCTCAATGTTTAAATTACTATCAAACCATCACAATTGAATGAAATTATTATGATTAAGGAGATAACTAAGAGCGGATTAGTTAATAAATAATTAAACATAAAATTTAATCATATTTATTTCTGGCAAAGGCAACCTTCGATTTCCAAACTATTCAATCTTATTTTCTCTTCCCTTGTCGAGACGAGACATCTCCTCCTCTCGCTTCAATTCAATGGATCGTTGCCACCGCCACTAGAAGACGAACCTAATCCGACTATTCATCACTTACTCCACTCGGATCGATACTATTTATGCTGTCTACAGGTACTCACTTTTTGGTAACCCTAAGTTTGCTGCGATCAGGTAAATGGTAGATCTGCTTCTTCTTTTTTTACTCTTGATCTGTGTCTTTCTTTTTTTAAAAAAAATTGTTGTTGTTTGGAATTGGGGACTGTTGCAGGAGGTGGAGAATTTGCTGAGCTGAGTGGCACTTTTGGAGTGTGATGCAACTTTGCGCATACGCTGCTGCTTCGCTAGGTCATCTACTTGCGTGCATGGGGTGGGCTTTTTGCCTCTCTGATTTCATTATTTTTATGCTGCTTGTTGGATTTCTTGTTTATATAAATCTGATAGTGTTAGAGGATGCATTGAACACCAAAGGAATTGCAACTTGCAGTAGTTTAGTTTACTATTTTTGTGTATTTTGTTTGAGGATGAGTTGTTGCTATGATGATAACTGATAAGGTCTAGATTCTATAACATGTTATGTACCTCGCGGTGTTAGAGTTCTAGAGGACTATGAACCGTGAGATGGGCGAGTAGTTTACTGAGGAATCAGGAGCTTTGTAATTTTGTGTTGCTGTTTAAGAATCAAGATCATGGCTGCAGTTGATGTATATGGCTATATGCTATTATGTTTGGTATCATGATGCGGAAATAGTTTGAGTAGCATTTTAGGCTCTTGGTGAGTTTACTAATTTTGAAACCTCTTTCAACAGAGCAGAGGTTGTTTTGGATGTTGTAGTAAAACTCCACTAATTACGACTGTGGACGAACCATCTCAAGGCCTGAGAGTTCCAGATCGAAGTTTTAATAATCTTAATAAATCAGAAAACCTCTGGAGCAGCAGCAGCAGCACTGGTGAAATGGATTCAAATGCCATTCCGTCCCAAATTAGTGCATCTTCCATCAGCACAGCAAACCAGATCCACGATCCTCATAGCACCAGTAGCACATCGAGCCAGCCAACTGAATTTGTAAATCAAGGTAGAGTTTTCATTATGCTTTGTTTGAAATTTGTTCAATCGTTACGTGGTTGCATCATTATCCTCTTCTTGTGACTCAAGCTTCACTTTCCAAATCTGAGTTATGACACTCTTTATGCTTGCAGGACTGCTGCTTTGGAATCAGTTACGACAACAATGGGTTGGAAGTAAAAAATCTCAGAAACAAGCTCAAGCTCAAGCTCGTCAGCCGAGATTGAGGTATACAACATACTATAATTGTTTCTTGAGTTCGTTAATTAGTCCCGGCACTTAGAGGCACCCAGAGTTCTTTGTAATGGTAGTGATGCGTGTTCCCAGATTCTGCAATCTTTAGTATCCCCAGCATTTTTTCATAGCACCAGCATTCATATTTTCGCTTATGATGTTTTTCTTATAATAATTGTTCAGTTGGAATGCAACTTACGAGAGCTTACTCGGGACCAGTAAGCCTTTTCCGCAACCCATTCCCCTTCCAGTAAGTCATCAGTTTCCTTGGTCTCTTTTTATCTTGTCCGATTTGGGCAATCAGTGTGGGTGACGACTGCTGCATCTGGTTTCAGGAAATGGTTGATTTCCTTGTTGAAGTGTGGGAGCAGGATGGGTTGTACGACTAAAGAAAGATCAAGCAGCACAGTTCCAACTTCCAACCTCCCAGTCTTATAAAGATTCACAACTGCTCAGCAGCATCCGGGAAACAAAATGAATGAGTTGTGTTTGTATTGATCCAGAAACTATTTATTGAACTGATCAAACACGTTCGGAATGGACCCTCTCTTCAAATATATTTATACTAACGTATGGATTAAATCCTAAACCTTTTCATATGGCGGTCTGGAGCGAGACACCGAGTTGAAAACTGAGAAATGAGAAAGATGTTTTGTGCAGATGAATGTAATTTTTTTCAAGGAATCACAGGGTTCCACTCCTACTCCGAATGGAAATGAGTTTATACACACAATTTTCTAACGTATTTATACTCATGAGTTAAAAATCTATCGACCTTTTAAATAAACATTTATTCGAGTTGTTCAAGAACGCAAATGAGTCTAATATTATTTTGCTCAATATTGACTTGTTTAATTTGTGAGCTTTAAAAAATAGGCTTGAGTTTGACTTGTTTTATTATCGAGCAAGCTTTGACCTAGTAATTTATTGAGCGGCTCGAAAACATAAATATATTATTTAACTAAATTTAATTAATAAAAATAGTAGAAACAGGAAATAAATAAGTACAAAATTTACTGAAGGCTTAATTATGGCATATAGCCGCAAACTCACCCTTATGTTTAAAACACGAATGGTAAACCCGAATAATTCTCAAACGACTATTCGTATAAGCGATTTTTAGTAATTAAGCGGTAACTTTACAGAATTGTATTTAGGTCAAATGACAATTGACACGGATGCTATGAGTTGGGCTTTTGGGCCTCTAAAAGGCCCAAGGGATGGAAGTCGGTTGAAGCAGAAAGAAGAACGCAGAGAGCAAATCATCATTCGTGGCAATGGCGAGAATGATGTGCAGATCGAGCGGTCTCCTGTTGCTGTTTGTCGTCCTCGTTTCGACCGCCGCGATCTCATCAGCGTAATCATTTTTGATCTTTCTCTTCCGTTTTCCTCTACTGATTTTATCGCACTAAATCGGATATCCAAATCTGAAAACTCAGTTACGCTGGGATGAGACTTTTTTTTCTTTATTCTTTTTAACAATACTTTAAATATGCAGTAGCGAGAATGGATACACGATCAATGGCCGGGTGAAGCTTCCAGTACCTGGTGACTAATTTATGCCTACTTTTTTTTAAAATGTTTTGATTTGCTTTTTCTTTCCTGATTGCCATCTCGATTGATGTAACTTAGTTCTGGTAGCTTGTCCTCAATTTATCTGATATTTGATTCCATTTATTGGGGAGCTTGCAGTTGCATTGCTTAGCTGATTGATCGTTGCTGTTGGTCAAACTGTTAGTATTAGTTACCTGAATTATGAATGTAGCAGATTGTCTTCAATAGGGCAAAAGTGAAAGCTTCAGTATATTCTGTTTAGAGATATTAATGAGTAACATGTTTTTTTCTCTTCCCCTGCTCCACCTTTCGTGACCGTTGTGAAAAGTAGGCAAATTTTGAAACTCAATTGTGAATTGTGATATTATAGTAATCACACATCTCAACTCTAAAGCTTTCAAAATCGAATTATTGAAGTGAAGTCTATACTCTATTGGAATTTTTTTTGAAAAGAATGACTAGGTAATCTGGTACCCAAAATGTATACTGTCCTGGGATATTGCTGAAAATCTTGTTGATTTCTGTGTAAGTCATCATTGTTTTTGTATCACTTATTGTACGTTTTCTCATTTGTTCAACAATAAACTCAGGTATTGGGACAAAAGGATTTGGTCTTCCTGGAAAACTGTCTAATGTTAAAGTCATCCTCAATGGTGGCCAAAGCATTTCTTTCCTCAGACCTGATGGTTACTTCTCATTGTACGATACTCCTTCCTTATTATTTGACATATTTTACATGGATCATTGTTTTTATGCTGCTTTTTTGTCGCATGCGGCAAGCCAGTTCCTTTTTATTTTGTTGCTAAAGATTCAAGGCAGACTCTGGTTTCTCTTTTTGCGTAATGGTATGCAGACATGTTGTGCATCATTAGCAAGCAAATGATTGTCTAAATATTATAATTCCTTTCAGCCATAATGTGCCAGCGGGGACTCATTTAATTGAAGTGGCAGCGTTGGGTTATTTCTTCTCGCCTGTGAGACTCATCTACTGTCCGCTGTCGTACATTCCCCTGTTAGCGGTAGACTACACGTGGACTGATATTAATGTTTCATCATTTTACGTTTAGGTAAGAGTTGATGTGAGTGCCAGAAACCCGGGAAAGATCCAAGCAGCACTAACAGAAAATAGAAGGGGTCTAACAGAACTAGTTTTGGAACCTTTGCACGAGGAACAATATTATGAGGTACGTATTTAAACCAGAAGTCAGTTTTTGTCCTTGAGAGTAGATAGAGATATGCTGATCGACCCTTTCTGTTTAATGACAGATGAGAGAACCCTTTAACGTGATGTCAATTGTGAAAAGCCCAATGGGACTGATGATGGGATTCATGATTATAGTTGTCTTCTTGATGCCAAAGTTGATGGAGAATATGGGTGAGTAAATGGTCTGGTCTCATTTAATTTTACAACATCTTATCACATTCCAACTCCAACTGTTTAATAAGTAATGTGAATTGTTTCTCATTTCACAATGCTAGAAATTAGTTCAGTAAGCCCAGTATGTTCTTGTAAACACTCTTATTGCATCTGGATTGACCCGTTGATGATGTCTTCATTGTGTCATTGCCACAGACCCCGAAGAAATAAAGAGAGCCCAAGAAGAAATGAGAAACCAGGGTGTTCCCTCCTTATCGGGCTCCTTGTCAAACTTATTGCCTCGCAGTTAGATCATCATCATCTACTGCCTCTTTACGTATGTCACCAAAATTCCCAAGCTACCCAAAACTTAAATTTGTGTTATGACAACTTGTAGTTGAGTAAATTTGGAAGGTGCAAGTTCTATTTCCATGAAAGCAAGAGCAACCAGACTTGATTTAGTTGTATGCAAACTCTTCTTCTAGCTTGTTGAGTAGTAATAATTATACACAGTACATTTCCTTTCCAGTGTTAACTTTGATCATATCAATGTCGAAGTATATACATTGACATTGTTGGGTGAGCTGAGGATTTATCAGTAGGTTCCTAAATCCGAATGGTTCAAGTTATATCAATGCCATTAGAGCATCTGCAGCTGCCAAGGGGAATTGAGCTAGTTCTCACTTCTAGCTAACCGTAGAACGAGAAATATTGCAGCGCTCAAAATTGTGAAAGAACTTCATCTCCAAAATGCTCATCATACTTCAGTTTGTTTGTAGTTTAAATGATTCCCACATCGCAGTTTACGGCCTCTTTGATCTTTATTTGGTCGAATGAAGATCAGAGTCGTTGTGCGCGACTAGTCGCCTTAACACGATTTATAACGGCAACAACTTTATTCACTGATCTGAAGAATCGTCTTCTCTCGTATCGACCATCTTCAACTCTCCGCTTCAAAACCCTAACCGATTAAAATTAGGACTGTAGAGGCCATCGCCTTATTAAGATCATATCTCAATTCACGTTCCAAAAGTCTCCGCTCCGTCCGTATGCGTCTGGCCGACTACCCGCTCTATAGGTGGGGCTGGTAGATCGAGATCCACAGTTTCTGCGGGTCAGTAGGTCTCTACAAGTGGTAGCGTTGAATCTCCTAGCGGGGGAGCCAGCAAGCCGCCGCGCTACGCATGTTAGCCAGAGAACCTCAACCACTTGGACATTCATGCTGATGCTGACGCCCCAGGGAAGAAGAAGAAGAAGATGATGAAAAGAGGTTAACGGGCAGTTGGTGGTGATAAAAATGGCCAGGGGGCTTCGACAATTCAGTATGAAAGTATGTGAGCAAGTGGAAAGCAAGGGAAGGACAACTTACAATTAGGTAGCTGATGAACTTGTTGCTGAATTTTCTGAGCTGCCGATAGGTGATCAGCAACAGTTCAATGAAAAGAATATGCGCCGGAGGGTTTATGATGCGTTGAATGTCCTCATGGCCATGAACATTATCTCCAAGGACAAGAAGGAAATTAAGTGGAAAGGGCTTCCTAGGACTACTTTGAGTGATGTTGAAGAGTTGAAGGCACAACGTTTGGCACTCACAACTAAAATTGAGAATAAAGAAGCATACCTGCAGGAACTCGAGGAACATTATGACAGCCTTCAAAACTTTGGTCCAGCGAAATCTACAACTATTCAGTTCAGAAAATGCTCCTACCAAGGCATGCAGCTGCTGTTTACCTTGGTCCAGACACGTCTGCATGCCAACTGTGGAGGTGGAAATTTCTGAAGATATGCAACTCGCGCATTTGACTTCAACACTACTCCGTTCGAACTTCACGGCGATAATTATGTATTGAAGGCTATGAATTGCTGCCAAAGATCCCAAACCAATGCTGCTGATGCAGAAAATAGCTATCTTTTGGAATCAGGAGAACGGTGCAGCATAAACCCACAGCAACCAAATAGGTCAAGCACCCTACATCACCTAATCTTCCAGGAATAATCAAAGCTCGTGGCAAGTATGAGCATTAGCATTAGCTCTATCCCCTTAAGTTGATAAATATTCGTGGCAGATGACAACGCTCATGTATCGTTTTCAGACAGCAAAAGCAGGGTCATATTTCTTGAAGTCAGTTGGAGACAGTACTAACAAGCATTAGCTCATCTTTTCCCCTAGTCTTGTAGAGTTGAGTTGGGCGACTTCATAGTTGCGCTTTTTTTTTCTCCATGTTTCTTTTCTGTCAAGGTAAGTATATGATTTACATCTGACTTAAGAGAATGGTTCAAATGTGAAATGACAACCTGTTTTACAAATAGGAAGATGATATCTGTTGGTTGGATTTATTTGAATGGATCAGAATTCAGATTACAACAGGGTTTGATAGTGTTAAAAGAAGGGAGGCAACAACTTTCGTTTTATGTGATATTTTTTTATAGAGAAAATTACCAAACAAAAAACACCTTAAAGTCAAGCATTACTAAGAAAAAATCAGCCGTAAAACACAATATTACTAAAATCAGCTACAAAACATTCAAATGTTTATCAAAGGAGGACGAATTCGGTGAGAAAGCATAAATATGGTGAGAATTTGAGAATTAAATATAAATCGTTCATCTTAAAAATAATTGAATGATTCATCAATCTCATTAAATCAAAATGAGGGGCATGTTGATCATTTTACCAATCACGTTTCGGCGGCATAATTCATATAGCTAATATATTGTTCACGGACTATATTTCTAGTTCATCTATTATATTTAAAATTTTAAAGGATTTTTTATAGCTTAAATGGTTCACGTGTGTATACTACTCCCTCTGTCCTCTTTTGTTCTTCATACTTTCCTATTCGGATGTCCCTAAAGTTCTTCCTATTTCCTTTGGCAATTAATTCACTCTCACAATACATTCTCTTTCCTACTTTATTTTTCTCTTACTTACTTTTATTTTATTTTTACTCTCACACATTCATTATTCCTTAATTATCGTAATCTATATATATAATAGAATGTCTAACCAAATAACTCAACTACACAATTAAACTTCACACATTTACCACCCAAAGTTAACTATATTTCTACATTTACCAACAATATCTAACTAAACTCATTCTCATCCAACTAAATTATTTCAATTATATTAAAAAATAATGAATCCAATCACTCACTTAAACTTCACACATTTACCCACCAAACTTAACTAAATTTCTACATTTACCAACAACATCTAACTAAATTCATTTCCACCTAACTAAACCATTCCAATTTAAAATTTAAAATTTACATACAACAGACGGCTGGGTCCGGCCTGACCCATTAGAATTTTAAAATTAAACCACACGGGTCCAAAAATTTGTCGATCAAGTCACGCCCGTGTTTGACAGTTTTGATTGCACATTCGGGACGATGCATATCCGTCGGAATTAAAAATTAAAAAAATTTAAAAAAAAATTAAATTTAACAAAGAAACATTTTCCGTCGGGACGATGGAATCACCACTTGTATCAATCTAAATAGGGAGATCAATAAGAAATATTAGAAGTTGTATTTTAGTCTGTCTAAAGAAAGAGATATTGACATGTCTACAAAGAAACACAATCATTTCTGTCCAGAAAGTTATTGTAAGCAGCATTTCAGCTCCCACCCCTTTAACTGCCCAACATTTCTAGAACCATCTCTACACCTCATTCTTTTACTTTAGTAGGAGTAGATATTAGTTTCTTTTTTATTCTTTCTATTTTTATTTTTGATGTTCTCTTTTGTTCTTCTTATTTTCATTTCGGGCAATTCTCTTTCCTACTTTATTTTTCACATAACACTCTTTTTCATACTTTATTCTCTACTCACTTACCTTTATTTTCATTAGTTTTTAAATTTCGTGATAACTATAAAATGTACACAACAAAGAAGGACAGAGGGAGTAGTAGTTCCAAAACAAATTAATTGGTAACGTAATATTTTCTCTCATGAAACTAATAAAAACCCTAAACCCAAGCTAAAAATGGATATCTTACGCGAACATATATATGAACCATGTTCATAAGTAAGAGTATACCTATGGTCGATGATGTTATAAATGGGATGCAAATGGAGCGTTGGAGGGTTGACATTTATGTCATGTAGGACCCACACATCAATGAAAATAATGCTGCATTATCTCCTTCATTTGCAGTATAAATAGAGGTGCCGGATGAAGGAAATGTACACCTTCGCCTCCTTCTCTCTTAAATTCAAAATATATTTCAGTCCTTTTGAGTCCCAACGAGTTCCCAAAATTCCCAAGTTTTCTAAAGGTATTTATAACACGTTATC
>JAWWMW010001769.1:0-15353 GCA_035048345.1 Echeveria elegans | reverse complement strand
TCTCACACTCTCATTATTCCTTAATTACCGTGCCATCAACCCAAACAGGAAGATCATTTCAGGACGGAGGGAGTAGTATTATTCATAGAAGTCACCTAGACATTTTGTTAAATACCAAGTGCACATAGTAATGAACATAAGGTAAAGTATTTATGAATCAACCAAAACATCATCATTGGATTGATACAAAACATGTTCGACATCAAATCCTTTCGAACAAGTACAAAGAATACAATAAACATATAATATGAATTCCTTTTGGTTGATACTAATTTGAGGTTAATATATCTTCCACTCTAAGTCAACTCCCGCTCTATTCCTAGAGTGATGGTGATACTTAAGGGACATGACTTTTAAACTTGCGCTCTGTTGAATCATGTGGAACTTGAGTCCCATAATCTCAACCTCCCGTTGTATTAGCCAGATGACTATCAAGAATGAATGTTTACTACAGTACACAAGCATTCAAGACCATATTTACAATCACAATTTAGATACCATAAGTTCAACTTTCGTCTATTTTCTTAGGTGTTACAAACATGAAAACACACTACAGAAGCATTCAAGACCATATTTACAACCACAGTTTTAGATACCATAAGTTCAACTTTCGTCTATTTCTTAGTTGTTACTAATATGAAAACACAATGAGACATTTTATCAAACAATTAGCATTGTAACCAGTAGAACATGTATCCTAAGAAATGACTTTTCAACCAAACTTCATTCGATACATATCCTGAGCATTCTAGATCATGTCCTAACCTTAGGAATCCATTGAAACCCAATCACATGAGTACTACATCACAAATGAAAAATAAAGGAACATGAAAGTAAAAATGGATACAGAGGTCCTTCAATGGATGATGATCTTCAATGGTGAGAACAACGCTCTTTACCCCCTTTCAAATTCATTCATATATGCTTATCTTCTTCAAATCCAAGCTCATTTAGTCTAGGGCTTATATTTCTCTTCTTCTATCTTTTTCTATTTATACTTAGGAGAGGCTGGCCGTGTTTGATTTTTGAGCAAGGAGACCGTGTCAAATTCACTCCTTTAACTCTTTAAGAATTAAGAAGAATGATCTTAAGATCGTTGATCAAAAATGGGGTTGTTAAAACTACCCTCTTAAGTTGTACTTCGAGACATCTAAGAAGAAGAATGATCGTGACTAAAATACTTCGTCATTTTTACTGAGATTGGTATACAAACTAGTTTCGTTTATAATATGTTCATGGCAAATATAAAAACAACATCTTGCGCATTAGTCAACAGTTATGTGACGCTCGGAGTTTTTGAAAAATTGAACAAAGTTGCAAATCAAACTGGAGGTGGAAGACGTGTTCAATTATATTGATCTGATCATTAAATAATACGAAGTACATATATACTTTCTCCGTCTCATATTATAGTTTCCCGTTTCTTTTTTTGACGTCCCAAAATATACTTCTTATTTTCTTAAATAAAATATTTTCTACTCTCACAAACACACTATCTCCAATTTATTTACTTTTCATTCTTTCTCTTACATACTTTTATCTCACATAACCTTTTTTTTCTTTAAAATTCGTATCCAAATTCAAATGAACACTATAATTGAGGACGGAGGGAGTATAAAAAAACAATTATAATATTATATTATTCCTGACACTAATGATTATTATAAATATAGAGAGAGGAAACTTGAAGATGTCTTCAATACTTAACGACATTTCAACGTGGCATCGACGTAACACGACTGCTGATCAACTAAAGTTTTTTGATAGGTTTGCCCTTTCATTCATCATTCCATTTTATTGCCGTAAAATACAGTGCAAATGATTCATTCTTATAATTAATTGGGACAATGAAAATGATTATAAATACATATAAATACACAGAAAGAATGTATATGACGTCATTTTGTATTGTTATTTGCATTTAACTTGGTTGATTGTTCTCTATTTTGATGCATTTACGGGGCAAAACTCCTACTCATTATCTGAGGGGTACTGTTTAATGATCTTTTGAACTTCCTACGACCCAAGCGGGTGTATTATACTGTGTTTTTATCACATTTTAAAAAATGCTGTTTCATGCACAGCAGTATATCCCACATCATTTTCAAATAGAAATTTCATAATGTTTCCAGCTATACAATTCGATAACAGCAAACAAGTAGATCAAGCTGGCTATCAAATGTACTCTTTTTTATATACACACAAGAAAGGAATTAACTTGACCCTTCAAAATATAGCCCAATGCTTGAACTACAAGCTATTCAAATTAACAAAAGAACTAGATGAAATTCAACCAAATGAAGAAACTAATTAAAATTCAACAACAACATAGAAAATACCGAAACTTAAATTAGGGTTTGAAAAAGACTAGCAGTTTTCCAGACGAAACCTATCAAATTCTCGGATGACACATGTTTTCATGTAGCTTAATTTCATCTTCTTGTTCTCTGTATATATTGTAAGGTGAACTTTCACTAGCAATAAGACCAAGAATATATATTACTATACCTAAGTAAAATATAAAAAAAAAGCTGGATTAATGTTATTCGATCCGATGATCCTTGCGAATGTAAATAAATTGAGCTGTACGAAAATAGGACAAGGATCACTAACTAGACATAATTTCCTAATGCTCGACATGTAGAAGAATAATTAATAATCAGCTTATGCTACCTTGTTAACAAAAACAAGCAACTCCTGAAGATCTGTACACACAAGCTCATCCTGTGATTATTAAAAAGAGTTTAAGATATCAAAGCTACAATTTACGTTCTAGCAGGACAGCGAGACGTCTGAGAAGTTTCACAGTACTGTGCACGCACAAGCTTAATTAATCTGAGATCCAAACTCCTATAAATAATTATCAACATTATCACTTGTTATAAAAACAGAGTCATTTGATCCATCTAGCTATCACATTTTATTCTCTTCCAATATTTGAAATTCAAAGGAAATGTCAAATTGTCCGGCATATGGAAGCTTGGTTACCATTTTGTCAATCGATGGAGGTGGAATCAGAGGGCTTATTCCGGCGGCTGTGTTGGAGTACTTGGAGGCTCAACTTCAGGTTGATTCAGTTTAAGGCTTATGTGCATTAATTTTTATATACGAGGCTATAGCTAGCTACCTATTTCTAATGTATTTTTGAAACTATTTTGTCTGCATTTTTTGTGGTTGAAAGGAACTAGATGGACCAGATGCAAGGCTTATAGATTACTTCGATGTGATCGCCGGAACAAGTACTGGTGGCTTGATAACAGCCATGTTAACTGCACCGGATGAACATAACCGGCCACTATATGCAGCTAAGGATATCAAGCCATTTTATCTCGAGCAATCTCCAAAAATATTTCCTCAGAAAAAGTAAGTAAATTATTCAATTTTTTTTGTCTAGAAAACTTAATTATAATCTTTGAAAAGTTCAGTTCTAACAGAGAATGAGCAGCTTTGATCATAAGATCTTTATCTAATTTTTGTTCTCTTCATATGAGAAGTGGTATCTTTGCACCACTAGAAAACCTTTTTGCTGCTGTGACTGGGCCGAAATACGATGGCAAGTATCTACATAAACTGGTGAAGGGTATACTGAAGAACACAAAGCTAAGTAACGCCTTAACAAATGTTGTGATTCCAACCTTTGACATCAGACTTCTCCAACCCATGATTTTTTCTTCGTACGAGGTACTCTGTGCCTTGCCTTGAATTAAATGTTTTTTTCTGAATAGACTTAATTTTTCTCCTAAACCCTAACCATAACCAGGATATCCGAATAATTTAATTTGGTAAATTTCTTGATTTCAGACTACTACTAAACCCTACATGGATGCAAAATTGGCTGATATATGCATTTCAACTTCAGCAGCACCAACTTATTTTCCAGCTTACTACTTTGAGAACCAATCTAAGGAGTTCAACTTGATCGACGGCGGTGTTATTGCTAATAATCCAGTTAATACTTCTTTATAATTTAATCGTTAAGTAGTCAGAGGCATGTTTGTTACATTATTTTTAAAAATCCTATACATATTGGTAATCCATTTTGCTCTCTCCATGTCCATGTATACAAATTTCAGACAAGGGTGGCAATGGCTGAAGTCTCAAAGCAGTTGATGTTGAAGAACCCAAACTTCTTTACAATGCCGACACCATTAGACTATAAACACTTTCTAGTTATATCTATTGGGACAGGAACCGCTAAGAACGAACGCAGGTACAACTCAAAAGTAGCCGCTAAATGGGGTGTTCTCGGATGGCTCTATAACGGACAGTCGACACCATTAGTTGACATTTTCAATCAAGGTAGCGCAGATATGACAGATTACCTCAGTCGTGTTGTCTTTCAAGCCCTTGAATCATCAGATAACTATCTCCGCATTCAGGTAATTATATATTTCCTAGCATTCGTTTGAGTTGAATTGAAACTAAATTGTACCCCTCCGTCTTATATGATAGTTTTCATTGTCAATTTAGGCGTCCCAAAATATAAAACACATTTCTTTAAATAAAATATTTTCTACTCTCACATTTATCATCTCTTTCAAATCTATATATCTCGCACACTCACTCTTCCCTACTTTTGTCTCATATAAGATTCTTTTCTTCAATCCCGTACTCAAATTCAAAATGGAAACTATATTATGAGACTGAGGGAGTATTCAACGAAATAACTGGGTTTCGGTTGAGACTTAAAAACTGTGTTGAACGGAACTACATACTAGAACTTCCAAGTAAGAAACAATGTCTCTCCAAACTTCGCGTAATAAAAAGGGATATAGTTCGATATCTTGTGTGATTCGAAAATATGTGGTAAACCCTAGCTAGCTAGAGGATTGATTTAAATTATAATAATGTCCGTAAAATCTCATAAATGAACAGGACGACACATTAACTGGGCAAGTGAACTCTGTGGACTTAGCTACTGAGAAAAACTTGCAAGCTCTTGTTAAAGTTGGTGATGAATTGCTAGGCAAACCGGTTTCTGTGTTCAATCTTGAGACTGGGGATACTGAACCTGTACCTGGCGGTGGCACCAACAAAGAAGCCCTTGCAAGGTAGTATACTATCATGATCAACGGTTTAATTTCTTTTTATTTAAACTGTATATGCATATCAACTAAATTATAATTATCACGAGAGATCAGAGCGAGAATATAATGAGACTTTATTCATGTACATTAGGTTGGCAAAGCAGCTTTCAGATGAAAGGAAGCTCAGGTTGGCCAATGCTCCAAAAGATCAATCCCATCGCGTTGAATAATAATTAACTCCTGGTATTCTTTTAAGTGTTTTCTAAACTATTTTGTATGATGGGTGTTTATTTAAATCATTCCATTTCGATGTATGATCTATTGTGTGTGATTTTATTTGTTTTTGCAGTACTATTACTTGTATGTCACGGTATTACCGTTATTCTTTTGAACAATTTATATATTATTGGGTGTATACTTAATTTCAGATTATTTCAGTGATACTTGTAGACAGGGGCGGAACCAGGAATTAAATTATACTATGACTAAAATTGAACATATGAAAGGTTTAGACTAGTTGGAGTAGAGGTGGGGCTTAAGCATTTGAATTTACTAACAAATCCAGGTTCGAATCCTATAAACTAACCAAAAGTGGGCTGCCTCCGCCCCTGCTTGTAGAATGCCAGTGCAATATTTCAATGTAAACACATTTAATTAAGGAAAAATGATTAAAGAGATACACCCGAACTACCATCATTCTTCAAAGCACTATCAAAGTTTCCAAAAAAGAGACAAAAGTCAGTATTCTTATATCCAAACAACACATATCCTCATTTTTAACTAAGCTAATCCCACAGCCAAACAAACCTCTATTTCAATCCAAAATTTAGTTTAACAGCAGTTAAGATTTAAAAAATTTAATAATATAAAAAAAGAAAAAAGTATTGGTTTCAATATAAACAATCATATTTCAAATAATTTATTTTGAAATTTTAATAATTTTTAACATTTAATTTTTAAATATATTTATTCTAAAATTTAAAAATTACATACTTATTTCAAAAAATGTTTTATTACAATATCCTATAAAAGAGAATCAATGTCAATATCAAGGTATACATCACGAAATTATCGTCCGGAATACAGGATCCATGAATGTTTATTACTATTGGAAAGCAATCCCAGATGATCGCTTTGCATGACGAATACAACTAATCTAAACAATGAAACTACATAAACAATAAATAAAAAACATCTCACTCATTGAGAAGAGAAATGAACAACCTCTCAACGAGGAGAGAAATAAAGACCTCTCACTTTTTCACGTACCCAACGGGTCTCACATTATTGGGTGTGAGTATTATAGGCCCGAAAACTTTTCGCTTATTAAGCGAGTCTAGTTCAGTTTCAACTGCCTTTTTCCATTCGATCCAAACAGGTCGATTTTTACATTCGGTGATCGAGCGTGGCTCATGATCTCTTTCATTTTCATCCATGATATCACATGCCAGGTTATAAGAGAATGCATCATCGATGCTTTCGTTCTAGTTCCATACTATGCCTGTGTTACCATAATTAATCGAGATTTCTTGATTTTTTCTTCTTGTAGTTCTTCAGGAATTTGTTCATCCATCATGGGATTATCTCGTTTATCCTCCGTTCTAATTTTGTGAGGATTTTTATTCTTAGAACCAGGTGGCCTTTCACTCTTTGGACGTGTTGTGATTTCATGACTCACTTTATTTTCAGATTTCTCTTTTGAAATTTCAATCCGAACTGGAGCATTCACAGCTGGTACATGTGATTTTGTAACTCTTTTTGTGTCTGTAAAAGCATCAGGAAGTCGATTTTCTATTTCTTGTAAATGCAAAATCTTTTCGACTCGTCATTTACAATCTCTCGTATCTGGGTCAAGATGTACTAATGTTGGTACAAACCAAGAAATTTCTTTTTCAAAGTGTTTTCTTTCCTCCCCAAATGTTGGAAAATTTTCCTCATTGAAATGACAATCAGCAAAACGAGCTGTGAAAATATTACCTGTTTGAGGTTCAAGATACTTAACAATGGATGCGATTTCAAAGCCAAAATAAATTCCGAGACTTCTTTGTGGTCCCATTTTTGTTCTTTGAGGTGGTGCAATGGGCACGTAAATGGCACAACCAAAAATTCTCAGATGGGATATATTTGGCACTCGACCGAACGCAAGCTGCATTGGTGAGTGATCATTATATGCACTTGGTCTAATGCGAATTAATGCCGCAGCATGTAATATTGCATGACCCCACACTGAAGTGGGAAGCATTGTTCTCATTACTAGAGGCCTAGCAATAAGCTGAAGGCGCTTGATTAATGATTCAGCAAGACCATTTTGCGTGTGAACATGAGCTACTGAATGTTCCACACTTATTCCCACTGACATACAATAATCATCAAATGTCTGGGATGTGAATTCACCAGCATTATCAAGTCTAATTTTCTTTATTGTATGATCAGGGAACTGTGCTCGTAACTTGATTATCTGAGCAAGCAGTCTAGCAAATGCTACATTCCGGGTTGATAACAGGCACACATGTGACCATTTACTTGAGGCATCTATTAATACCATAAAGTATCTAAAAGGTCCACAAGGTGGGTGAATAGGTCCACAGATATCACCTTGAATACGTTCCAGAAACGCAGGTGATTCTATTTCAACCTTTCCCGGTGAAGGTCTCACTATTAGCTTTCCAAGAGAACAAGCTTTGCAATGTAGGTCATTACTTAGATGAACCTTTTCATCCTTTAATGGATGTCCATTTGTATTTTTAATAATCCTTCGCATCATAGTTGTACCAGGATGACCTAGTCGGTCATGCCATATGGTTAACATTGAAGGTTTGCCAAATACCATATTTGATTCAATCGCATATATATGCGTTTAATATAATCCATTGGAAAGCATTGATAGTTTTTCAAGTATGCGCTTTTTTCCAGATTTATTTATTGTGAACAACATATATTTCTTGGCACCATCAGTCATAGACTGAATATCCAATGCATGATGGTATACATCTTTGAAACTCAACAAGTTTCTTTTGGACCTTGGCGAATACAATGCTTTGTTTATTTTAGACATTGTGCCATTTGGTAATGTGAAGTTGGCAATGCCAGTCCCTTCAATCAGGTTTAGATCAGATATTGTATTCACAATAGTTTGAGTTGGTTTTATCATTAAGAAAAACATTTCATTCCTCAGAATTGTGTGTATATTGTTCCACAATCGAGTACGCAAACTTCTTCAATGTTACTCCTTTTGTAAGCCTCACCATCGGCATAATCCATTTTTAAATTAGAAAAAATAAACAAGGAAAGTGCATAAGATAACTGGTTTATAAAAGCATAGCTTTATATCATAACTAACACGAGAAATGAATACATTGAAACATGCATCGATAAAGAAAAAAATAACCAAATATCGGACCATTTCACTTCATTCCATCAGAGATGACAAGTGCTATTTCAGACCCTTTCTCATTGTAATCGTAAAGTGGCTCATCCAGGCACACTGGGAGTATCACATCCCTTAGGTATTGAATTTTCCTTTTAAGTTGTTCCATAATTCACTAGGCTTAGCCACAGCGAGGAACTCACTTTTCTGTATTTCATTTAAATACTGTCGGAGGAAGATCATAGATATCGTTCGATCCACTCTAGACGAATCATTCACTGCCTTGAGAGTTTCGATAAGACTAACAAGTCGTAAATAGATTTCAATGTGCATCTTTCATGCCATAAAATTTTAGCCTGGGATCTCAACGGGGCTGAATTCAAAACTGATGATGTTGCTCATGATGATAACTTGTGAAAAGGGAGAAATTTTATTAGATTAATAACGTAGTACATAAAAATCTAACAAAACAGTAAAGACAAAAAATAACAACACACCACTGCTAAAACTACGATAAAAATAAAACTCATTTGGTGGGAAGTCTTCGGTGATGACACAAGTGATCATGAGAACAATAAAGACAACAACTAGGATTAAGGCAGGAGGAAATATTTCTTTTTTAGAAAATTTTGAGTAAGAAAAATATAAGTATAAGAAGAAAGATTTTGTGTGTAAAATATGGTTTGGTAAGTTTGATTTTATAAGAGAAAATAGAGCCGTTTGGGGGACAAAAATAGAGTCGTGTTGGGGTAAAAAAAGAAAAGTTTGGGAAGGAAAAATAGAGCCGTTTGGTGTCCAATAACTTAGAATAAATTAAATACTAGTATTAATTTAATCATGTTATCAAAGAATCAAACAAACAAACATGTAAATTAAATAACCATATAGTATGTTCATAAGAAATATGAAATAATTAATAGAATTAATGTAAATCACATCATTTAATGCAGCGGTGAAGAAAAATCGTTCATTTGTAGTTAAATGATATTATATATTAAAATAAGATACGGTGTAAATGACATCGTTTTACTATAGGGGATGATCTGCCAATATATTAATTTGATAGTATATAAGAACAAAAATATAAACATAAAGTTAAAGTAACGGTGTAAATACATCGTTTTACTATAGGGGATAATCCGTCAATATAGTAAACTGATATTATACACGAATAGAAATATAAATATAAAAGTTTGAGTAACTACTACTCGTTGGGCACATAGTCGCGCTGATAACGTGTTATAAATACCTTAGAAAACTTGAAATTTTTTGGGACTCGTTGGGACGCAAAAGTACTGGAATGTATTTAGGATTTAAGAGAGAATGAGGAGGGGAGGGGTGTTTATTTACTTCACTGAACCCTCTTTTTATACTACAAACGCAGCAAACACATTCCGCACTTCACGCATATTTTTCGACATTTTCTTTTATGTGGGGCTCACTTCTTATTATTAGCATTAAATGGAAATTAATATGTTCCTTTAAATCAATTGGGATGAACGATAACAGATTATCACTGAAATCGGACCCTATATGTAATTATACATCATTATTGTTTTATATGTTGGATGGTTGAGGTAATATAATTATATTATATTATTAATGATTAGTCTATTGTTTGTTGGTCAACTGGTGTATTTTCTCAGACAAAGAGTATCGAATAATGTTTAAATCGGGGCAAGGAAATGTCCAACTCACTCGAACCGGTGTAAGTGTTCTTAAGGATAAAAATAAAAGTGTAAGAGCATTTTTTGTAAAATCGGCCGAATTTACTAAATGAACCATGAACGTTATTGACTTTTGTTCATATGAGTAGGGGCAGTGATGGAAGAAAATCATCAATTTGCACTGGTGATCGGTGCTTCTTTCATTTTCGAAGCTAAAAATAGCTACTCCCTTGTCCGAGAATGATTTTTCTCTTTAGTTTTTGGCACAAAATTTAAGGAATAATGGGCTGTGAGAGAAATATTTTTAAAAAAATTAGTGGATAGAGAATAAAGTAGGAAAGAAAATATTTTGTGAGAGATAAAGTAGTACAGAGAACTATCCAAACTGGAAATAAGAATAACAAAAAGGAACACTCAAAATAGAAACATGAAGAACAAAAGAGGACAGAAGGAGTATTACAAATGACACATGAGGGTTGTTTCTTGTTTGACCCTCAGATGCCCAAAGTTAGCATGTGTAAAACAGCTATTACATACTTTAAGAGCACCACTAATCGCACCCCCATACTCCCGCACACCCAGCGGATCTTAGAGAAATTTTTAATTTTACCTCACCTCCACCCATTTACCTTAATTAATATATATAATACATTTTCAATATATATTATAATTAATAACTATAATTATTAATTTAAATGTATTTAGAAATAAATATATACAATATGATTATTATAATTAATAAGATATTAATTATTTATAATTTTAATTTATAGAAAAAGTATGATCGTTTGAGATAATTGAAGTGGACATTATGCACCGATTTCCTAAAAACCGATTCGTAAAGTCCAACATTACGCACAAGTTCATTAAAAACCGATGCGTAAAGTCTCACATTATGCACCGGTTCAATAAAAACCGGTGCGTAAAGTCAATGCAAAGCAACATTTATATTTTTTTAAATTGGGATTTTAACCAAAGCAACATTTGATTCAAGTGGCAGCACCGTAACTTCGGACTCCTTTTCGGCACCTTTCGGCTCAGAATTTCATTTTGACATAAATTAGAGAATTGTTACTCGTTGAATAAGCTTTTCAACGATATATAGAACGTTTCAAACGGACAAGTAATGTGCGCAGGACAAACGGACAAGAGATGAAAAGCAAAAGGAATATATCGACCGACTAGCTTTGAAGCATCATCCATGTATGCAGGACAAGAACCAACAATCAACAACTATAACCAAAATGGACAAGCGAGAGACAACACCTATAATGGACAAAATAATGTGAATCAAGGTACTAGACAACAGTTAATGAGGCAGAACATTATAAATGTACCAAGCAACAGTGCAAGTAACAAATGAAACACTCAAGATAAGCAAAACATGTTTCGCTTATACTGTGTGATCGGTGTAATAAATGTCTAATATTTATTACACCTGTTGTCCATAAGTCGTAACATTTATGATATAAATGGAACCATGCTTTACCTTCACACTATCGTTTCAGGCACAAATCGCACTTCTCACAGAATATAAGAGCTTGCGTCAAAACAAAGCAAAAGATGGAGAAAAATGGACAAAAACAGAGATTTTCGAGCGAAAGAAGCTTAAGTTAATAACTGGTCAACGCCAGCACCAGAAAACCCCTCGACCGAAGACACTTTCCTTCGACCGAAGGGTCTGCTCAGAGACATTTCCCTCGACCGAGGAGAGCCTTCCCTCGACCAAGGGACAATCATAACTTATCAAACGAAACCGGGGATACCCCTCGACCGAGAGCCACTTTCCCTCGACCGAAAGATCCGCTCAGACCCATTTCCCTCGACCGAGGAGAACTCCCTTCGACCGAAGAGTGCAGCTAATCGAAGAAATAATTAGATCGAATCTCTAATTAATTGGATCATATTTGGACTTCAATGGAGCTTAATTTCCCGTGTTAATTATGATTAATCAGAGAACAAATTATTGTGATTAAGAGACCACTCAAGTCAAGGGAGTTAAGGAAGGAATTGAAAATGAGGGTTTGAATGGATGATTATGTGGGATCATAATTCAAATTGAGGGAATCAAAATAGTCAAAAGAGCTGATGAATCAGATTATGGGGAGGTGAGCAAATCATGGAAATTGAAGACCCACAATTATGAGAGAGGTTACTTATTTTGAAAACTCAATAAAGGGAGGAAAAAAATTAGATTTTTTGGCTCTTCCTCCACTTGTTCTCACTACACTCTACACACAAGTTTATACTGATTTTCTCTCCAAAAATCAGACTCTTTCCGGTAACTTTTCCGGCCAGATTTCGGTCACTTTCCGGTAAAGGTTCAACGAAGATTTCTGCAATTTGTAATTCCCGAACAAGTACTTCCAAACCTTTTTCATTTTAGTATTTTTACTTATATTATGTATTGCTTCTCACTCGACATGAGTGAGTAGTTCTATTTGATGACAGGGGTCTAGCGGATCCCTGAGTACTCATGGACGGTTGACTGAATTTTTATACATTTTCATGAACAAAACTGAATTAGTTTGAAGTATTTGACTTACGCTTATATGATGCATGTTAGATGTTTTTATTTGATGTCAACGAAACGTTTAATACAAACTCATGTAAGTAATTTAATCTTATGACCAACCAGGGTAAGAAAATCTAATGTTGTGACCAACCAGGGTGATATTAGTATTTTATGAATCAAATACTTATTGAAAACGTGAGCGTAGTAAGGATTGTGACCAACCAGGGCGATACTTATTTCATGAACGATGAGAGTCTAGCGTAGAACGTTTCAATGGAATTAGTGATTGCGACCAACCAGGGCGATCCTAAGAAAATTGGGTAAAGCTTTGCCTCAGTCATCTACTTTTTAATTGATTATTACAAACAACAATTGTTATCGAAACTGAAAACAAAACCTTCTTTTAAAACCCCTTTAAATCACTATAACTATTCAACAGTAAAAAAGGTTAACAACTAAGTTTCAACCGTTCCCTTGGGTTCGATACTAGGTCACCCTAGTTCCTTATAAATTCTTTTGACGTATTTCGTGTCACTACTATATGACACGTCATTGTGAAATGCGAGCTAGGACACAAGGGATGTTTATTACAAATTACATGGGTGTCCTCCAAGACAAAGAGACAATAAGTGGAATAACGGGAACAATAACAGAGGTGCTCAAGATAATGCTAACAATATACTTTTAATGTTGCTACAACAGGAAACACTGTAAAAGGGGATAGCCTGAACCAAGAAAAGCAGTTGGACTTAAACTCTTTGAAATTCAACCAGTGACAAATGGAGAATTTTATGGCATTTCTGGACATGTTCAAGGGTGACACTAATCATATGGTAGTAGGTACTACATGTCTCACTTCAATCTCTATATGCAATATTGAATAGATAATAGATAGTGGTGCCACTGACCCCGTTACCCACATAGACATTTACTAAAAGATATTAGGACTTTACCTCAGCTTTATATGTTACTTATGCCCAATGGTGAATGTTTCTCAGTCGAACAAAATGGCAAGTGTGAGCTACATCCACAAATTACCTTGTCAGATGTCATGTTGATCCTTGAAATAAAATACAATCCGATTACTTTTTCAAGGGTAGTATGTGAGCCAAGATACAAGTTTCATTTCACTGACAATAGTTGTTACCTTTAGGACCTAGTAAGACATACTTCCTTATGGATTGGTAAGATGGATGAAAGACTTTTCTAGTTCAAAGGAGTGCAACCAAAAGTGTGCACTGCCCTGCAGAACAATAATGAGTCAGTTTTACTTTGGCACAAATATTTGATAGTCTGAAAAACAAGATATCTATTGAAGGGTGTAATTTAACTCTCTACATTGTGAAAATTGCCCACATGTGATAAGTCAAATCCTTGACTTATTATTCATTTTATTACTTATGAATTCTAGTAGTTTTCCTGAACCACTGTCAAAATTTCACCCCTTTATTTAGTGTTTCAGGTTATTTAACTTCGAATAGAGATTTTGGTGTTTATTAGAGGTAAAACGAGCAATTGGTTGCCAAAAGAGGGAAAATACTACTATAATGTCGTCTCATTTCATGACCTTTTGTGCTTCAGAGGCTTCCAGAACGAGCATCAGTGGTCTGATTGAGACGAAACAAATTTTAATTGAAAGCTGACTCAAAATCCTAGAAATCTTGTGTTGATCTCAAGGAATGATTCAGACGTTAAGATGACAAAAATGAGCAAACAACCAAAATCCAGAAGCACTGACTTTCTCAGAGTTGCGCAGAACACGAAGAGATAGCACGTCGTGGATGAAGAAGGGAATGTCATGCCTATTTGTACAACATCCGCGCCAGCTTTTTGGCTCTCATCTGCACCGATGATGCTGACATCAGACGATTTGTCTACTTCGGGCTAAAATTCTCATCCTTTTGAAGAGTACAAAAATAAGATGATGAAAACCTAAAGAGGGGACGAAATTCTAGAGTAGAATTGAGGAGAAAGAGAGGCGGCGACTAAGAAGGAGATAATATCAAACACTTCATGTGAATTTGGTTTCTTCGTTCTTGTTTCCTCTCAATTCAATAGTTTGGTATTGTATCACATTGTTCCAAAACTCGAAACTCGATTCATGCGATGAATAATTGATTTACAATTTTTGTCATATGATGTCTTCAATTCTACATGTTCTTATTCACATGTTCATGTTTGGTACTTAGCATTGGATGAATGCCTAATTCATGAATTGTCTAGGTTAAGAACCAACATTAGCAATGTCTTGAGAGGTGATTAATCAGATTAATGTAGAATTGATACTAACTACGGTAGCTATGAATGATAGTACGTAGGTGAATGCTAGTTGCAACATCGATAATCATGAGTGATAACATGAACATCGTGGAAGAGTTATTGTATTTGAAAAACTTGTTCTTAATGTATCCTTGTTTATTGATATTGCCTGCAAAGGCGGGGTGTTGATAATTAGGGACAATCGAGGTATGCCTCAATGGAGGAACTCGTAGCACAAGATGTGCTGCTTGAGTGATGACTCGAAGATGTCGGCTCACTCAGAAGTGTTAGTGTAAGCCCTAGCCCCAATGCATTTAAATATGTGGTTATTATTAAGTTAATAAATAAACTAAGGCATAAGTTTTATCATACACATTTTCTTGTGCATGATACTTGACGAAACTATCCATGAATGAATGTTTTGTCTAAGTTACTATCCCATAAGTAAGATACTTAGTTGTTTAAAGAATATTATTCTAAAATCCCTAGTCAATCATTTATCATGGGAATGATATTTG
>JAWWMW010001768.1:59771-84854 GCA_035048345.1 Echeveria elegans | reverse complement strand
GTCCATATTTGTTCCACTTCCTATTTTTCTCTCGGCTTGTTCGTAACATGATCCATATCGTTGAGCCCCTTCATTTAATCGTTGCCACCTTTTCTTCATAGCGACACTTCCTCTCTTTATTAGGTTCTGTTCTTTTGACATTAATTTAATTTCTGTTCAGTTCAGTTCAACAGATAAATATTCACTATTTTTAAAATTATTTTAAAAGTGTAATAAGACTTGAAACTATGAGACAAGCTTAAGAGGCATTCACTATTGTCAAAACTATTTTTTAAAATTAAAAACAATAAGCAAATGTAATTAATTTTAAATTTTTTCTGTTCAGTCTAGTTCAGTTCAATTTCAGTTCATATCAAAAGAACAGACCTGAGTTAAAACAACACTTTTAGTAAGGACAGTTGGGTATGGAGAATGAAGATTCTCTATAATTTAGATAGATCGATAGATATGTAGTGGTTTGATTGGTGGATCTTATGTACACTTTTTATACTCCACACTCCCATAATTGACGTGATGGCTGTCATGCTCATGCCCTTATTATAATGTTATATGTGCACATCCCAATTATTCTTAGTTGTTGTATTCCCTCCGTCCTGAAATGAACTTCCTGTTTGGGTTAATGACATGATAATCTATATATATAAAAGAATATCATCATCAACCATTTACCAACCACCCATTTTTCTCTCACTAATTTCCTTATTTTTCTCACTAAAAACCCAATTGCAATAAGACTTTGACAAAAATGCCCCTCTTTATTTACATTACATGTCATTCATCACTATTCATACGTATATGGCTGTATTTGACCAACTGATCGTATTTGACTATATTTGACCGTATTTGATCAAGTAGATTTTTAAAAAAAATTAAGAATTGGAATATTGGAAATTGAAAATTATAAATTATAAATGGGGCGAAAAACGTTATAAAGCTTAATTAAATCGAATGCAGACACCGAAAAATTTTCGGCGGACCGACGAGAGTGCAACTAGTATTTTTTATATAAGAAAAGGCCACTAGTGGTGAGAATATCTAGAAGCAGAAACAATCGACTTAGACGTTGATATATCTATTAAATTGTTACTGTACTACTACGTTGCATGCAATTACATGAGAGCCCTTTACCTCTTCGATTTGATTAAGGTAGTGGCACTCATGTCCGAAATCTATTGGCATTAAAAATTACATTCCTAATTGTGATTTTATATCAAGTCATCATCATTGCAATGTCCCCACGTTAGACACAACACTTCCAGCTGTAGCTTTACATTAGCAAACATAATTTAAATACGTATTACTTTTGCATATACTCCGACCTTCCCATTTTATTTGATATATTTTCTTTTTTTTATGTCTCTTTTTATTCTAAATATTTTCTTAAATGAAAATTCTTTCTCATAGTTTCTCTTATATTATCTTTCTTACATTATTCTCTACTAATTTGATATTATTTTTATGATTAATTACAGAAAAAAGATCTGTATATGTAGCATTTTTTTCAGATGACATCTCTCCATTTTATTTTTCACTTAAACATCCGCATATTTTCGCTGTTAACGATTCGACACTCTCCGCCACAATTAATGACAATTGACCTTAATTATAATTTTAAAAATAATAGGGGTCCAACTGAAAATATTTTTTTTTAAATTAACCTTCATCCTCCACACCATCACCTACCCATATCCTCCTCCACCACCACATCCACCTCCTCTACCACCACCACTTCTACCACTACCACTACCTCCACCTCCACCTCCGCCTCATCCTCTCCGTCCTCCTCATGAGGAGGAGGAGGTGGAGGAGGGGAGAGGAGAGGAGGATGAGGATGAGGATGAGGAGAGGTGGTGGAGGAGGGGAGGGGATGAGGAGGTGGTGGTGGTGGTGGAGGAGGAGAAGGTGGTGGTAGAGGATGAGACTTAATTTGTATTTTTTATTTTTCAATCAGACTCCTATTATTTTTAAAATTACGATTAAGGAGTCAATTGTCGTTAATTATGACGGAGGGTGCCGAATAATTAACGACAAAACCATGCGGATGTTTAAGTAAAAAAATAAAACATACGGGTGTAATCTAAAAAAGTACTACTTTTCTGTAATTAACTATTATTTTTATTTCTATTTATAATCACAATATTCTTTAACATCCGTGCAAAACATAATTTGATAGTTCTTTTTCAGACTGAAGAAGTATCATCTATTACTAAGTTAAAAGCAGCAGATTTAGATTCTCAATTTAAAATAAAAATCTTCTAGTAGAGACATTTGATTCAAAATTTATATGTCAATGAAAAGGATCATCTAGCCAGTAAGAGTTTTTCTCTAGCACTAGGGGTTGGTTGGTCAAGATTAATAAATAATTCATTAACTATTGACATTTTTATATATAAAAAATCATTAATGGCATGTCATGCAAGTACACATATTTAGGATTTGTTTTGCAAAACTATGACTTACAATTTTTTAGAATTTTATAAAAAGTCGTCTGATTCTAATATCCTTATTACGACTGGACATTTTGGTCTACGACCGGCAGCATTTAAAGGAATGATGTTTTTTCCCTTTTTTTATTAGAATTTCCCAAAAATATGGGAATCAACGTCTACATCATTAATGGATAAAATTTGGAATTATAGTCCGAAATCAGAATCAATAAAAGTTAATAACAAAATGAAAGTCGACCATTATAAATACATAAATAAAGAACAATCTAACTACGAAATAGTAGATATTTTGCCCCTTCAAAGAATGATGTTAGAAGTGTTATTCTTTATGATCACATATTTAAGTTTTACTATGGTCAAAACATGTTAAAAAATAATTATAATAAAGAATATTTTTACATAATCAATAATCCATTAACTACATAAAATAAAATAAAAGACATATATATTATTTGGTTTTACATTTTACTCTTCATAAAATTTGGAATACTCTAAAAATAACATTAAATTTTAAACTAAACTGAATCAAAATTTATTTGTCAACTCAAATTAGATTGTGGACTACTACTACTCTACCACGTCCAATAATTATTGCAACTAGTGCATATAATTAATCACTCATGCGAAATTAATTATCCATTAATCCTGTATTTATACTAACCCCAGTTACCATCAACCAAGAGCACCTTGTGTCCTTGTCCTAAAACTCCCACACTTTTTTTGAACGTTGCTCAGTTTCAAAAACATCAAAACAATCCCATGGAGTCCACAAAACCTCATGTGATCCTCGTCGCGAGTCCGGGTATGGGTCACCTTAAGCCAATGCTAGAACTGGGAAAGCGTCTAGTAAACCATTACAATCTAGAAATCACCTTATTCATCGTCACAAATGAATCCAAAGCATCGTCCGCATCGGAGGTTTTCAAGTCTTCGTCGTCTGAGTTTTTTCACATTCATTTAATTACCGCTCCGCCCCAGGACGCGGTTTCTGAATCGTCCGGTGTAATTGGGAAATTAATTGTTACTATGCGTTCTTGCATTGCTTTAATTCGATCAGCCATTTCGGACATGAGCAAAGTGTCTCCTCCTACTGCTGTTATTGTTGATTTGTTTGGGACTGATTTATGGGATTTGGCTGATGAGTTTCGTTTGCTTAAGTTTGCTTTTATGACTACCAGTGCTTTATTTCTTGCTGCGCTTATTTACGTTCCGTTTGTCATTGATAAATTGAGTCAGAAAGAGTTCGAGGCCTTGAAGTCAATTGACATTCCGGGGTGCAAGAGTGTTACGTACGAGGATGTTTACGATCTGGCGAATCGTGAGAACCCTGATCATGTTTTTGCACGATCCATCGCTACGAACTTTATAAATGCTGATGGGGTTCTTATCAATTCATGGACTGATCTTGAACCAAATACTTTCAAGAAATTACAAGATGGGAGATTGTTGGGCACGGTGTATCCAATTGGACCGTTAGCGGAACAAGTCGTGGCCATCGACAAGGACAAGAAATCATCAACGATACTCGAATGGTTGGACAAGCAACCGAAAGAGTCAGTTTTGTACATCTCTTTCGGAAGTGCTTTATCCTTAACATATCAACAAATTCAAGAAATTGCATTTGGTTTGGAATCAAGTAAGCAAAGATTTATTTGGGTGTCGCGACCTCCGGCGGACGAGGTAGCTGAGTATTTCTTTGTAGCGGGTACGGATGACTCCGGACCAAAGTTGGATTATTTACCTGAAGGGTTCGTCGAAAGGACTAAAGAAGTCGGGTTAGTAGTCCCAATGTGGGCACCTCAAGCCGAGATTTTAGCTCATTCCTCCGTAGGTGGATTTGTAACACATTGTGGATGGAACTCGACGCTCGAAAGCATAACAAATGGCATACCCTTAATCGCATGGCCTCTTTACGCTGATCAACACCTGATCGCTAATATCCTAGCGGACGATCTTAAAGTAGCGATCAAGGCTAATGCAAGGACAGCGTTAAACGGACCGATCATTGGCAGAGCGGAGATCCACGAGCTAGTCGTGACACTTATGGAAGGCGGAGTTGGAAGTCTTTTGCGAAATAGAGTTAAGGAAATACAAACCAGTGGCGAAAAGGTGTTACAAGCGCAAAAGACTGGTTCGAGCTTAGATACATTGCACCATTTTGCGGCGTCTTTACGCAGCTGGAAGAGCAGCCAGAAGAGATCACAATGGAAGTTGATCAGATGTTTGAGTTGTTGCCTGAAATCAAAGCAGCCTTAGGGGATGCTTGGTTTTGTTGTTTGCTACTTGTCACTCATGTTCTCTTCATCTTTTTTTTTTGAAATCTCTGCATTTGCCATCAAAAATGAAGCCAATAATAGTTGGCATGTATGACTATGTATTTTGTGTTTGAGTCCAGTAAATTTGTATGAACTCCTTTCATCATCATCATCATCATCTATTTCATCCAACTGAATTCTTACACAGTTATTTCTTGTATTATTTTCTTCCTGTGAAATTCTGTTTGTTATTATTATTATTATTTTAAAATTAAAAGTATTATTATCTTATCTCCTAGCGTCAGGAGTGCAATTGGTGACATATTTTCATTCCGAATTTACCCTCTAAGCAGTTATTTATTTTGATTCTAATCTTATCTCTTATTATCCTTATCTTTATTCCACTTATTATCCTTATTTTTACTCTTTTTCAATTTCGTATTTCATTTTGTTTTTTAAAATCTCTAATCTTTATCCTCCGTCCATATAAATAATCAACAGACCACCACATTATTGTGCAAATTATTTTAGTTAGAATTTATTTATTTTATCTTAAATATTATTTATCATCTTACGCACAGGTTTTACTGTGCCGATTACTAGTTATTAATAAAGAATAAGGATGTGGATTGGATGTTACCAATTATGACCACATTTTAGATTTTTATAATACCTTTATTGACTACCTAATTACACTCAACACCATTCACCATTAATAATAATTTTTTCACCCAAAATATCTATCTAATTACACTCAACATAATAATTAGCATAAATTAAGATAATTAACTAATTTTAATTAATTTATTAAAATAAATAATTATTGGATTGTGCAATGCTACTAGTTTTAACTTTTGGTTTTAATTAAATAGTGAATATAAACAAAGTAGACAGAGAAAAAATTTGCACAAAGTCACGTATATGCAGATATCTCTACATTTTCATGCAGAGTGATCTTCGTTCGATCAATGAAGTTTGGGAAGGAGCTACAAGCCCAGTTGGTGCATGAATGGCAAGATGCATGCAGTAACTACAATTTCCTCGAGAAGATACTCAAGACCTCATCCACCACCACTCCAAAATATCCTCCAGACCCGACCACCCATTCTCAAACAATCACTATCATCCTCATTCCAACAACAACAATAATGCCGCATTTCCTCCGCCAGATTCGACCGCGCGTCGATCAGTCTCATTTTACCGAGCATTCAGCTTGAAATTGTTGTCTCTTTCAACTTTTTGAACGTTTTAGGCTTCTCCAAAATCATGAAGAAATATGACAAGGTTCTATTTCTTAGTTCCTTAAATTTAGGATGTGCGGGTTTTTCCACTAACAGTACTTACTCTACCCACGTCAGATAACTGGGAGGAATGCGGGGAAAGATTACAGCATGGAAATGGTGGAGAGAAATCCTACCTACCTTTGGAAGTTCAGATGATATTAGCAAATTGATGGAACGAGTAGAAGCTACTACATTCATTAAGCTAGCACTTCTCAAATGGTAACAGAAGAGAAAAGGGATGAACAAACTGCGGCCACAATGTAAGAGGGAGTGGCACAGAGTCACTTGGTGCATTATCATAACTAATCACTCACTTATAAAAGACAAGATTTTTCATATTAAATAGAATTAGTGTCTAAAGTAGTCTTTTTTTTGCACCTTATACTGAATCCTAGCTAGGTGCATTCACCGGCTTCTCTGTGGCGCTAGTACTCGGCATCGTCACGGCTATACAAACCAGAAATTTCCTAGACAGCCCGGACGTACTCAGTACATGGAACATTCTTAAGTATAAATGTCTTATTGGTTATGGTGTGAGATATTGGATATTTCTACAGATCTTTGGGTTATGTAGTCCTCCATATGCTCTCATGTTCGCAGCAACACATATACTTCTGGACATTGTTATGGATTTGGGACTCCTGAGACGAGATTCTAGAAATCCATGGCTAAGAGATAAACTTCTCGTGTCGAAGAAAAACACATATTTTGTCGCTATAATGAGTAAAACATTTTGTTACCGACTTTGATGGTAAACTGATATTGATGGCAGTTTTGGCTAGTGCAGTTTGTGAATGTACTTTTGAGGCTTGCTTGGATGCAGTCCGTGCATGTTGGGGTTCACTTCAAGTAGAGGTGACAATTGGGTGGATTGGATGGATTTTAAACGGATTGGATTTTAAATGGTCTAGACCATTTAATCCATAATCCATTTACCGTGGTCAACGGCCAATCAATATCGGTCAATACCGGTCAACGGTCAGTCAATGTCGGTCAACGCCGATCAACATTCAGTCAACATCGGTCAATGCTGGTCAACAATCAGTCAACATCGGTCAACGCCAGTTAACAGCCAGTCAATGTTGGTCAACAGTTAGCCAATTGGTTAATGGATTATTAATGGATTGTAAATGGATTCAACACAATCCATTTAGTAAAGTGATTTTTAAATGGATTGCAAATGAATTGTAAATGAATTGTTAATGGGTTATAAATGAATTTTTTAATGGACCATTTATGTACCATTTACTTAAATGGTCCAATTTGCCACCTCTACACTCAAGCGCCTTTCATACATCGAACGACCTTGACAGCTTTTGTAGCGGCCAGTTTAGAGATCTTTCGTCGTGGCATATGGAACTTTTTCAGGCCGGCACATGAAGCTCCTATCATTATTTGAATCTCTCCCAGTCTGATAGGTTCATACTTCTACGATTAGGAAGCCCGATTCCTAAGGCAAAATTACGTCTGAATTTTTAGTAACTTCTAAAAATCTGATCAAATTTTTCTTCATCTTAAAAATCAATCGAAAATTAGCAAGGTATATGGAAAAATAACGGATACTGACAATAACATGTCTGATTGATGGATCAGGTTGGAGAAGGAGCATTTGAACAATGTCGGGAAGTACAGGGCGTTTAAGGTCGTGCCTTTAGGTTCTACTACGAACAAAGGCAAGGAAGTATGGCGTGCTAATTACAGCTAGTACTTGATGCATATGTTACTCCCTATCCATTAGATGCTCAAATGATATTCTTGTTGGAAGTAGGAGTATTATTTTTTTCAACTGTCAATTATTAGAACTAATTCTTTGAAGTGTCACTTTTCTCGTCATCGTCGTCCTACTGGTGGGTATAACACAAGTGTTTTAGTGAACCACGTAGAGTCGTGCATACATAATTTCATGTTGTTCATCATGTGTATCGCAACATTCTCAAACTTTGCAAACACATTGTTTTTCCTCAAATTATTATTACCAGTAGAATATAAAACAGGAAAAGTACAAAGAGGATGGAGCCAGAGCACACTGTCTTTTGACTTACCCAACGTGGATAATTAGCTCCGGAACATTGCCAACATAGTTCAGCCTTTTGATAAGGTTCCTCGCATATTAAAATGCTTAAAGTGTCATTTTATCTCAATTCTCAGATAAGTATAAAATTGATGCTAAAATTGTTTTTCGCTGGCTCAACTGGTGCAGTCAATCATCTTAATGTAATTAAGTTTCTCAAAGGACATAAAGACAAGTCAAGCGCATATTTATTTTTTTCGGGTAACTTTTCTGACTCGTTACCTATTTTTGTTTAACACAGGTTGAGAACATACTTGTCATTGGACGAGGAATCAAGGCTATGATGGCTCTCCCGGAAGACGGTAACGGTACAACCTCTACGTTAGTCCCTACACATGATTACATAATAAATACACTACACGCAAATATGCAATGTGAAACTCATAATTAAATATCTTAAGGTTTCGTTTGGTTGCGTGGAAAAAGGAGAGGAAATGAAAAATTAAAGAAAATTTTTGAGTGAAAATGAAATGAGAAATACACTACACACAAATATGCAATGTGAAACTCATAATTAAATATCTTAAGGTTTCGTTTGGTTGCGTGGAAAAAGGTGAAGAAATGAAAAATTAAAGAAAAATTTTGAGTGAAAATGAAATAAGAAATACACACTACACACAAATATGCAATGAGAAATTCATAATTAAATATCTTAAGGTTATGGAAGAGGAAAGAAAATGAGTATAGCTAAATTCAGTGATGCAGTGATTTCATGGAAGAGTGGGTTTAGATTTTGTGGGCTGCAAGAGTTAAGTTTCAGACAGAGTTACCCGATGCAAACTCTTGAAGAGCAAACCATTGCGGTTGAAAAGGTACTACTAATTAGCTAAATTCAGATTCAGAAATATCATGATCTTGTAGATTTATACGTGAACGTCAAGTTAACGATCATGATATATTAATAAATGTTGCAGGAAGCGGTGAATGTGTCGCTAGCTAACTTACTGACATACCCGTTAATTCGTGAGGGATAGATCGGCTAACAAGACGCACTTTCACTGAAAGGTGGGTATTATAATTTCGTCGTAGGTGCATTTGAGCTTTGGGGGTACAGATTTCAGCATCATGCTCCTACTTTAACATAGAATAATTGGGGATACCTTCTGCAACTACAAGTCCTCCGGCGCAGCGCTATGTGTGAATGTTTGTACTGTTTAGCTTTCTTTCTGGGTTGTATTATTTGGTGTGGTTTGTTATGATGCATGTTTCCAGTTTCAAGAATGTAATAATGAATGCGTGCGGGGAGTTTCTGTAATAATTAAGTCTTTGTGCAAGCCTTTATGTCTGCAATTTTTTTGTTTCATGTTTTAATGTGTAATGTATTACCTATATGGTGTTTTTGTAAGAATGGTTGTGTTTGTTTGGAGGTTGAAATTACATTATGTGACTAATATATCTTTCTGAGAACGCTTGATGATTAAGGTTTTCTTATGTTGTCATTTGTTTTTTTTTTAATACTTCTCATGTTGCCTAAACATACATGAAGGATATGTGCATGCGTATAAAAACCTAAGAACTTTGCATGCATATAAGAGTGGACGCAGCGGAAGCGTGGTGGGCCCTGCCTCTGATATACTTTTTGATCGAAATAATTTTCAACAAGCAATTGACAAATTCTTAGAAATCATTATCCGTCTTTATTTTAGTTTTCATTCCTTAACTCATTTTCTACGAAAACAGACTCCCATTCCAGCAGGAGATACAAAAAGGCTCCAAGAATAAGAATACATGGAGAGTGGTTCTACACAATCAGTTCATGAGCGTTTAAATGGATATAATCAAAGCATTTACACATCCTGTTCGATTACAATCACATTCGGGGTCCAACAACTGCGTTCATCCTGTTAGGTCTCTGCAATGGACAACAATATAACGGAAATCAGGGTTTACGCTGTTGTCACTTTTTAGTATCTTCAAGAAAAAATGGAGGGAAAGAAAATAATAAAAAAGAAGTGTTCAAGGTGTGATTCGTATAGTTACCTAATTGCAGCCGTGAGTTTTGTAAATTGCGGATATGATTCTCATGCCTTTGCAAGAGGTCGTTGATCTTGTCATGCGGTTGGAGTAATAAGGGTCCTGACATTTCAACCCTTTCCCTGCTGTTCTTGTATTTCTGGAATATCATGAACAAAAAAGAAAACAGTAATGACTAAGCAGAACATGGGTGGGTAGTAAGAAATGTTTTTCAGATGCAAAACCTGATGATCTGCCCTAAACACAGCATGCACATTACAAACTGAAAAAACTTTTACCTCTCTGGCATAGAACTCGGACGAGAGTTCCTGAGAATGATATTGTTCAGGTGCATCGTAAGGATTCAATCTATCCAACTGATTTCCATGTTTCGCCGTTGTATTCCTGTCGAACTTGGGACCCCTTGAAACACGTGACCTAGCATTATCATTCTCTCTATGACTCAAATGCTCAGGATACTCCCCCGCCAAAATGCTAGCTGTTTCATCCAATGGACCTGCATCGTTGTTTCGAGAACCACGTCGACCATATGATGTCCTTGGACGCGTAGACGAAACCTGAATCCTACGTTTGGGGTTTGGCCAAAGAGAAGTGCCCGTTTGCATGACTTTAGGAGGGCCAGAAGGTATAGCATCTGCAGCAGATGCAGTTGTCACTAGTGAAATGTCTGATAATGTATCAAACGATGATTTCAAAGGGACTTCGATTGCCATTTCCCCTCTCCCCTTTAGCGTATGTGTCCTGTGGCCATTGACTCTATGAACCAAATCAATATCGGGTTGCGACTGCTGCATAAAAATGACAAACCAGTTAAATGGCATATTTCTTGGAACTGCATTTATTGTATTACATCATGGGGAAGAAAGAGACCTCTTTCCCTGCAGTTTTACTTGGATCACTTGTCTCTTCATAAGCATTAAGAAGTCCTCTAGATTTCCTTGGTGCTGCTCGAGATCTAGCACCATCCCTTTTCCTGTTTCAAAAAGAAAGAGGGAGAGGCTTACAAGTCGCCTATGACAAGACATAGTTTTCACATTTACATTAGCAAAATTATGGCCTTGCGGTAATCAGCAGGAAAGAAGGGACAAAGGAATCCGAAAACAGGAAATATCTTGCCTTTGAGCATCTTGGTGGTTCTTCGCATCAATTTCTTTGCAAGGTGGGTACGCAGGCAAGCTATGTGGATCACTTGCATAAGGCTTTGTGCGGAAGTACTAAAAAGTGAAACAGTTCAATACCAGCAAACTGGAAGATTGCACGGAATGGGAAGTTTACAAAAGAGACATACCCCAGACGAAAGAGCAGATGAGGCAGTCCCACGCTTTTGAGGCTCAATAGAAAGCAACATTTCTAACAAATCCACTGCAGTGCCAGGGAATTCTTTACACCGTTCTCTAAGACAACTCTCATATGCAGTTTGAGGTCTAAACATGGTGGCATGAGGAAGTTTCGATTTGGACCAGAACTCTTCTGGTGGAGAGCCACAGAGCTTAAAGATTTTGTGCAACTGTTCAACCTTTAAATGCAAAAGAAAGTCTATCAAAGCTTACAGATTTCACTACCTCTAATTTAATGTACATAATCATCTGGAAATCATTTAATCTTCAACGTAGATTATAATATGAAAAACCCTGGAAAGAAGCAACTTTAAAAAATCATGAATTTGAAGATGCACCTCAGTTCGTCCTTTGATGAATGGTTTGCCTATAAGAAGTTCAGCAAATACACATCCCACGCTCCAAAGATCAACGGACAATCCATATTTTGTTGATCCAAGCAGCAGTTCTGGTGGTCGATACCACAAGGTCACCACACGGCTAGTTAGTGGCTGTTTATTCCCTGCGCTAAGGAAATTCGCCAATCCGAAATCTGCTACCTTTAGAACTCCTTCATTGTTTACCAATATGTTAGATGTTTTAATGTCACGATGTATTACACCATGCATGTGACAGTGCTCCAGTCCACTCAGGAGCTGCTGCATATAGCACTTTATCTGCATAAAACACAGATATCAGCCACTCAACTTGTATGATAAATAATGTAGCAGAAAAGATTTTAACAAGCTTCCAGCATTTCAAAACAAGGGCCACAGTGAGCATCAATGAAATGCAGAAATTAACCTGGGCATCACTAAACTTGACATCAGGACAAGAAATCAAGCCGGACAGGTCATGCTCCATGTACTCAAATACAAGGTAGATGGTACTGGACATTTGTGAAGTGATTATACCCTCTAGTTTCATTATATTTGGATGGTTAAGTCTTCGGAGAATCATGATCTCCCTTGCCATGAACCTGATACTCTCTTTCTGAAAGTTGTCAAACCGAACCTTTTTAAGTGCCACAATTTTTCCAGTATCCGTGTCGCGTGCTCTAAAAACAGTACTGTATGTCCCTTGGCCAATCTACAATTGCATTCACACAAAAATTTGCATTTAATCCAAAAATGAATAAGAAAATCAAATAAATAATGTCGTTGCTGATGGATCAGATTACCTTCTCCAGCTTGACAAATGAATCTGGCCTCAAAGGCACCCATCCATGAATGGCTTCGCTGGCAACAGTGGACAACCAATGGGGCCATCCAGCTGCTGCTTGTTCCGCCTCCACATTAGGCCGGTCCAAACTCCCCAATCTGAAAGTGAAGGAAATCTTGGAATTATTTGACGAGCTCCCCCTCCTCCTCGCCTTTCTAATTTCTTGGCTCGTCTTCACATTATCCTTCTGATCCTCCCTGGATTGGCCAAACCATTCACCATCACGACTACCTCTAACAGAACGATCCAACACACCAGCCCCTCTCACAGGATATTCAGAATATGGCAATGACGTAGTGATGGCATGCTTGGAATTGAAGCAACCCATTTTACAAGAGAATTATATAGTATATGAGGATCAAAGGAGAAACCAAAAACCCTTCCACACAAGGACTGATTCTTTGATCGACCCGAGCGTGGAAATGGGCGGCCAAACTGGAGAATGGCCCGACTCTAATAGTCCATGCTGGCTGAGTTTAATGTTTTTTACCAACCAGGATGAACGAAGAAAAAAAAGGTGGGAGAAAGAGGGCGCCGATGATTCAAACCCTAACAAAAGAGGCCAACTTTTGTTTCTCAGCATCATGTTTTTTCACTTTTCAAACTATATTTAGGCATATGCAAAAAAAAAAAACAAGGAGAAGATGTAACTTCTGGTTGTCCCTTGATTTATGGCCTTATGGGACACATACCCAAATGGAAGGTTCTGATGACAGCCACACGAAATCCAAGTGCTACCATCTGCTGTTGCACAGATCTCTCATTGTATCTGAATAAGATAAGTCATAAACCATGAACTCAGTTGAAATTATACATTTTGTTGTTCAATATAAGCAGTAGGGAAGTTATGTAGGTTTCCTCAGTTTGTCAGCAGATTAAGAATGAGTCAAAAATAGAACAAAATATAGAATAGACTAATACTAATATTTCCAAGTTGGCAACACAACAAAAGGTACACATACCGATCTGAGTTTGGAATAGCTACCTGCAATGTAACCACTTCCACTTTGGAACTCCACTGCTTAAGCCGGAATCAGTAACACCCATAGCTGAACTTCTAAATGCCCTACAAGCTTTTCAACGATGCGAATTGCGTAAGTGAAGCTTTTGGACTCGTAATCAAAGTTAAGAAATAATTGCATACACCATTTAACATAATGTTTCAAGTTAGACACAGCAGCTTGAAGTACTAGTTGGAAACATGCAATTTATACAAGCAGAAATGATGATCAAAATTATACAAAAATCCAGACTACACAACAACTATTACATAACTAATCACCAAAAGAAAATGCCTTGCAGCCATATAATGCACCACAACAAAAGATTTGCATGATGTATAGCCTTCGCCTCATCTTCCATATTCTGTATAGTATACACCTAGCCATCAACCGATCTCTTGTATCCCTGACCCAACATCTTCATGCTGGTGTGACACATTAACAGAACATATCAGCTATGTACCCTCTTACATCTCGGAAACTACCACACACATTGGTCCGTTATTTGTCATCAACAGCTCATTCGCTGACATGGTATGCTATTCAGCCACCATCATCTGCAATTTCGAGTTTGGAGGCGCACTAGACACATTGTGGCTGCTGCCTCTACCTACTGGGATATCATGATTGTGCTTACCTTCATAGGTTGTAATCACAGCTTTGGGGTCTGTTGATGCCCTCTCAACATGCTTTCGGACATTGCATCCTAAGGTCGTGCATTTGTAGTAGCTCCTATAGAAAACGTAAGCTTGAGTACCTTTTGTTGTTCTTCAAATCAAGACATGGAAAATTACGGTGCAAGAACCAAAATAACATAATTAAACAGATGGAAATCACTTGTCGATTTCACTGGACCAATATATAAGGTGTCACACTCATTCAAAAAAAAAAATAATACTGATTAGGACATATGTGATCTAGGGCATAACACTATGTGTTCAAGAAGCAACGCCCTCAGTAACTCATTCTCTTCCTTCACATGAATCTGATGAATAAGTTACCAAACACAAATTTCAAAACTACCGAAGGTAAAAAGAGCAGCACCTGCCTGACTAACATCTGGAACCAGTTTGGTGTCTAAACTCTAAACAACATAAGATCATAGTGGTTCATGGCTGACAAGGTAGGATCCATTCATTTTCTGAAAAGCCCAACAATTCCCACAAATTAAACCCATTATTCATAGCTATCATCAGTACCTTGGATTAGAATTCCTTTTGACAACCTTTTGCCCGTATTTACGCCACCTAAATCCATCATCTAATAGGTCAACTTCACTTCTTGTCTGAAGGATAATCTTTGGTTCCACAAAAGTGTTAAGAGGGAGAGATGGGTGAGCTGCTGTAGGGCTTGTGTTTCTGCACGTGGAAAAGAGTGTATATGTAATCATAAATACAGACATGTTGAAATCCATATTGTTTCCGCGCAGCATACATCCTTTTGAGTTCCCACATACATCCATATTATGCTGACCCTTGTAGATAATCTCAATAATTTGGCCTTCAGGAGACCGCTCCACCTTTTTTTTTGACAGGGCATCGAAAATGTGTGCATTTATAATAGCTGCGAGGATACAGACTTCCTTTTACCTGCTTCTTGCGCCAATCATCCGCTGGTTTATCAGGAGCAACTATAAGGCCAAGAGATTTAGCACCAGACAGAGATAGCTCCGATGGCACAGAGCCTTGGGGGTTCCAGTACTGATGGTTTGTTGTATGGGTTCAGGTGGGTTCCAGCTTCAGTCTGCTGCATATTGGAATGAGCAAACGCAGCCTGAGCAGTGACTTGCGCTAAAGCTTGCAGCTTGCTGATGGGACACGCCAAATGGGCTCTGCACATAAAAACAATGCAGCAATATGAGCCCCAATTCTTATATTTAGCAGATATTTACAAATGTGAAGACATCCAGTATGCTATTTATTCAAAAGAACAACACATATGAACTGAACTATTCACTTCAACTGCATTTTGGCGAAACAAATACACTAATCTCAAAAAGAGCTGAAATGGGGAAACACAAGGTTTACTTACCAAAACAGTAGAAAAGATTCCAGGCGAGTTGAGAATCAACGGGAAGGGCTCAAGCCAGGAGGAGTCATAAACATGCACGACACTACCAAATTCGACGGCCGATTCTGCTTAAACTTGAAATCATCATTGTCGTGGTTTGGGCCAGGAAATGAGGGAGCGGGAGTGGGGGATGGAGAGTTCATGACGCAGGTTAGAAGCTGAGAGAAGGAAGGATGATCTGTGGAGAAGAAAGAAGAAAGGAGAGTCATAGGGCCGGGACTGAAGCCGGAGGAGGAGCGTTGAGGGAGAGCGATTGTGGGCGGTCGTCGGTGTGAGTGTGCGGATGATTTGGACATGGTGGTGTGGTGATGGAGGCTGGTTTGTGCGAGTGGGATGTGTGTTCTGTCGCGTCTGGATTGGAATGGGCGTTTTTGGTTTTGAGGAGTGGAGGGAGTAAAGAAGCGCTTCGGTTAAGTAGAGTAAACACTCGTCAACCGTTTTTGTCTCACAAGTTTCTTTTAGTCAATTAAAAGCAATACTCCCTCCGTCCCTTCTTCTTCTAGTTGTTGCAATTTTTAAAAAAATTATATTATATGAAATTAAAGTAGGAAAGAGAATAAATAAAAAGTGAATAGATTGGAGAGATGATGTAAATGTGAGAGAAAAAGTTTTTCATTTATGATAATGAGAATTTTTTTTTAAATACCTAAAAAAGAAATGAAAAAAAATATGGAGGGAGTAGGTATTATCAAAAAATGAAATGAATTTCTTATAAGTTAAGTCGGTGGTGCTACGTACGGACAGTTACTCACAAACAAAACAGTTCCTGTCTGACGTTAATATGAACGAAAGGAATGATTGACCAACCAATATGACACGTTTTTCCTTACCAAGCTTTCACTTCACATGGAAGATGATGACACATCATCGTGAAATAAACTTGAGTTGCGGAAAAAAGCACAAACCACATGCTAAAAGTATCAAAACAGCTACACAGTCGGGTCCAATTCCATTCAGACAAATTGAAGAAAACAACGCTGTGCCGCCCTTGAATAATTTCAAAACAATCGAAGCATAAGAATTCTGCAAAATACATAAGCCAAAATTAGCTTTAAATACCGCACAAGCTAGGGATACCAAAATACCCAACACCTTGAAAGAGTTTTTTTAACAACGGGCGAACCATTCTTGGATTGAGATGGTGTAGGCGGCCGAGTATCCTGATAGCAAGCTTGACGCCGCCCAAACACTGCCCAAATCCACTTATAAGTCCTGGTTTCATTCAACTCAACACACATGACACATCTCGTCCGCCTTTGGTAATATTCGTCAAGAAATCCTGTACTTGATACTTGTTGAAATAAAAAAACTGCATCAGCAACACATAATTAATTAGCGTTAAATCCTCAAGGTCATACATGAAGTTACTGATACAATGAAGTCGTTATAGAGTCATTATGGAGTTGATATTGAGTCTTTGGGATAAATACCCAATACGTGGAGATGCCGCTAGATATGCTATAATAATGATTATGTACTTGAATTAGCTAGATATGTTATAATGATCTTGTACTACATGTATCCATTCATCGAAAAAAAATTAGCGTTAAATCCATCCATCGGCTTAATTAATCCAAACAAGGACAAGATTCAAATTATATTAAAACCCTAAACAGTGAAGCACTAATTAATTAACTAATTGCTATACGTATGCATTGATATACATACAGTAAATACATAGATACATTAAAAAGAATTAGTGATACATTTATTAAATTATATTTTCAAGAATTAGTGATACATTTAAAAGATAATATGCATTTATATTTTCAATACATACAGTAAATACATAAACGCTTATACATTTAGAAGGGCACTTTTATTCCTACATAAAATAATTAATATGCATGAAAAATGGAAGTGAATTTTTATTTTTTTTGAGTTTTTTTTATTATTAAAACATAGATCATGAATAAAATTAACATGTTCTGTTCGGCATTGATGTATGCTTTACCACGACAAGTCTTTTAGCATTACATGACAGAGTTTGGCGACAACACTGATAAATAAGCAACAACCCAAATTGATTCCCATCTAATAAAAACATCCCCTATTTGAGCTCTACGCGACATAATAGTATTACTGGATGGCCAAGCACAAAACAGGATTCATGCACCCTGTTGTTCCATGGTAAAGCTATTAAACTTAATTTGTACATGTCCTGGCTCCCCGCTTGCAGGGCATTGGCCAATTTAGCGCCATCATCCTTGCTTTAGGGATTCATGAGACTTGACAAACTCTTCAATTCTTGCTCTCAAGTCGTCAGCAGGAATAAGCATATCAGCGGTGAGTTGTGAACGGTTGAAGGGATCGGTCTGCAAATTTGAAGATTAGTAGGGTTGGTTCACAACATTCTAATTGAACAACACGTGGAAAACAAAAAACAGCAGATACAAGTAAAAGCTCTGCATACACCGTCACTCAGAAGATGCCGAGTTATGACGTGTCTGTCGACAATAATTTTCGATGATGGGAGGATCACAGGGTCCTTCATTAATGTGTACTGCATAGAGGACATAAATGTTAAACCAAAAAAAATTCAGCAGATATTTTTATTAGAACAAAAAAAAACTATTATGGTATTCATAATGTTCGTACCTGAATTGGATCCAGGAATTCATCGGGTATCTCTCCCAGGGCTTCTTCTGTATCCATTGCCTCTGAAGCTGCAGTTCTTGCTTTATTACCTAGCTCCACAAAATCCTGTACTATCCTTGGATCTTCACCAATTCTCCAAAGTACATCGGCAGCAGCGCTAAACAGCTATGGCATAGAAAATCAAACTGAATCACCAACTGAAACCACTTACAGAAACAGTTGAGATTTTGAAGTTCTTAAAATGCATTAGAAAAAAAAACTAGGAAAAATAATTGTGAAAAGCTTACCTGCTCGTTATATGATCGACCATCTTTTGATATGGCTGACGGAAATATGTCTTCCCTATCACCTTTTGCCAGATGAACATATATGCGTACAATCTACCAATAGTACAAAGATAGAGATAGGGTCAGGTTCATAAATTTATGGAATTAGTAGAAGAACATGAGTTTGTCGCATCAGTTTTAACACTGAGTGCAGGCGCAGAGATTTAAACTGATTTGATGGATGGTAAGAAAAGCTGAAAATAACATAGAGCATCATTCTTACTTTTTTCACGGGAATCGCAGTTGTTCTATAAGCAATGAAAAAATTGTAATATATTAGAATGGATGCATGGGAATCCTAAACATCTGTAACAGACCAAACAAGTTTTTTAGCCTCTAGAACTGTCTATAAGGCGTCTCTTTAATGCAAGCTGTGGGACCAACTGGATGCGTTTGAAAAATGTAGAATCCAGTTACAGAGGAAATGATTAGCAGACCTGCTTAAGTAAATCTTTTGGCCGAAATTCATACTTCTCAGGATCCTTCAGAGTCAAGGATTTTCGTTGTGGGCCCACAAGTTGCAATAGAAAATAATTAAGCATGTTAGCCACTCTTTCGACCTGAGAGGGAAAAAGGCTTGTATTAAGATTCAGTAAATATAAAGTTTTATCAAACACCATGTGAACTGAGCTTAGTATCAAAAAAAATGATCATAAATCATACCATCTCAGGAAGGAGAAAAGGAGCAGTTATATCCTCTGTACTGAAGGCCATCATGCTCACATCTTCATTTGCTAACTTCATGTCTATTCGAATAATCTATGGAAACCCAAAAAAATGTTTCAGCATTTTTCATAGAGTAGTTTTAAAAAAAAATTTAGAACTTACATTCTCTTGGGAGTGGAACAAACGCGTTCGCTCTCGTCTCTCTTGAGCTGGTCTTCTCTCCCACTCAGTAGTGTTAGACATTTCAGCTTCTAGCTCTTTCAGTTCAAGAATTTTGTTGAGACTTTCATCAAGTAGATATATACTATCATTTATGAGAAAGTTTAGGAAGTTCAAGTAGACACCCTTTTCCTCTTCCTTCGCTATCTGGGTATGTACCAAAACCATCAGCAACTTCACAGAGATAGAATGTCTAACCAGATGTTAAAAATAGTCCAATTTTAAGCAGATGCTAATCCTGATTGTCGAATGTTTTATTTTGTCAATGAAAAGTCTATTTCTTTGCACCTTGAGAGAAAAATGCAAATGCTAAACTGTTGATTTTGTTAATAGGCAAAGGCAGGAATGCAAGAATTTATAAGTAGACAAAGTTAATGGATGCATCTTTCAAAAATATGTTGATGCATTCATCCCTGGCCTCTTTATATAATATTACAAGCTATCATGTCTACCAAATTCGTTCATTAAAACCAAATACCCTAGCAAGAATCAAAAGGAGATAAATCAGTAATAATCCTTATGTGATTCTGACAGTTCTGCTCATTTCATATTATTGAGGGGTTCACCCACTGTTCTGCAAACATCCGCTACTGTATTGTTTATTCCGTAATGATCTAAGCAGTTCAGTTGGATTCACAGTATTTTGGCAGGCGTAAGAGGTTGACTCTATTTGTCTAGCTATTGAGAGGAACAGCTGAAGTTCAAATAGATAATTTTTTGTTTCTGGAGAGCCAGTCACTTTACTGGACATTGGCAAACTGTGTTACAAAATATTTACCTGTATCCATGCATTGCGATGACTAGGAACTTGCCATAAATATTCAAGCAGTTCCGCAATGTTATGTCGGATATTAAACTTGTCATAGAACTGCAAAAAAGGAAAGAGACATAGCAGATTGAAGTTTAATTTGATAAGATGGCATTGACGCCATTATACATTATTATCCACCTAAGACTATTCAAAATTTTAAAAATGTATATAATGAATAATTGATATACTGATACAGCAATTGATTCATATTTATATTTGAAAGGAAAACTCTTTTAGTTTTCGTCAGCTATAGGGAACAACAAGCTATGGCACTCACTCTTAAACTAAGCAATTTTATATAATATTAATTGAAATCAAATTCAAATATGCTTATGCTCATATTATTTGTTATTTCTCGATTGTATTTCAAATGACTTCTTCAAATATTACTGACCCAATTTTAACTACCCTTTTTTGTAATTATAAAAGGGATAAAACTCAGAAAATTCTAACTATCATGTACCCATGGGCCATGGATACAGTTATTTGATACAAATTTTATTCTTCTTAATCCAATATATAAAAAGAGCATCAAACTGCCCAAATTAGCCGATTTTATTTTATTTTATCTGAAGCACTCAAACAAATAAAATGATATGTTTCTCAGAGAATTATTGTGTGTTAATGTTCTGTCTATCAGTAAATGTATCAACAGCAAGCTCATTGCATAGAACGACCATTCAGACACGCAGGTTATTACAGGGGACTAAGGTAAAATGTACAGTATACCGGACAAAAGAAGTGCATCAGTTTTTGAAAACATCGGTAAAATCTGACTCTAGTTTGTCTTTAGTGCACAAGAAGACGTAGTACAAAGGGTATGTGTTACCTGCGTATGAGAACCTGTGAACTCAATATCAACATAAAGCTTCAAAAGATTCCTCACAAGATACTGAAGAGATAATTGGTGACCTTCGAATAAAGTGGAAGTAGCTGATGACCCACTGCAAGCAGATTCAGTTCTCAATAAGCTTCTTAAGGGAGCTGAGAATCTAGAAGCTTACTAGACTAAGCTAAGAAGTTTAATATTGTTACCTTCTACGAGGCATCCAGCAATTGAGGACTTCAACCATCTTTGCTCTTAGATACGGATTCCTAATATAATTTGGACTTGCCATGAACATGATTATAAAATTCATGTAATCTTCCTGAAATAAATTAATGTGTCGTATTTAAGGAAAAGGCTTATCAAGCTGAAAACTATAAGGACAGGAAAAGCAATGACAGGAAATATACCAGATAGATTCCATCCAAGGCTTTGGGAATTCGAGAAGCGAATATAAGCAACTCCATAGCATCATCTACAAAATGCTCAGGCATGCAAGCGAATTGCATTGGGCACGTATCTGGGAGGGGCATTTTAAAACCACCCACAACATTTACCATCCAAACCAGCATTAACCGATAAAAGGTGAGAGCAGAGTGGAAAAGGGGCCCGTCCTGTAGGGGTCACCCAGATTCGTTAGATACTTTCTGTTAAGATACACTTCAGACTTTTAAATGGATCTGAATAACATGGGTAGCATCGTGAATTAGGCACAACAAATTGAAGCAGTGCAAAAAACAGAATGCAACCAAGTGAGCATACAAGTGAAACTGGGCCAATGTACTAGATGGCCTACTTGAATGAGACTAGCAGATATATATGATATCTATCAATATCCTGACAGTTCAAGGTTCAAGACACTGGTCTTTATTAACCTGTTACTCCATAGCTTATGACCTTCTTAAAGAGATATATAAAAGTAACTCGCCAATGTCTCATAATGAATACATCAAATACAAATGAGCAACGCATGCATTAAAATGGAAACCTAATGACAATCCATTGCTGGTTAGTCCAGTCAATCTTGCATATAGGGATCACGTGAATGGGCAGAAACATTTGAAAGAGACCATATAAAGGCCACACATGATTCTTATGAATAAACGGACAAACAGTTCAGTGTACCCTTAATATTTGAGCTTCATAACAAAGCTTTTCCTGGGATTGCAAATCAATTTCTTTCTCAAGACGGGCTATCTCCAGATTAAGTTGCGGAGAAGGCGTCTGCCCTTGCATGGCTTTCAAGTTTGCGAGTGTGCTCTCGCCTCTTGACATATCCTACAAATTCGACTATGAGGTAAACTAAACAACACAATTGAAGCAAAAAATCTCATAAAAACTTCAAACCTGCGAGTAATTTTTATACCTGAACCAGATGCTTGAAGTCTGAAAGTGCTTTCACTATGCCTAAATTGAGCACCCTTGCAGTCATAAAAAAGCATTCGCAAATGAAAGTGAATTTAGTTTTATCACCAGCTCGCGGTACTGGCTGTGGATTTACAGAAGGTCCAGGAACGTTGGTGCCAAAATGGCCGGAGTTTGGCGAAGCTTGTAATCCATTTCCATTATCAATATTGTTATTCTTTTTAGAGGCATCGCAGTTTCCATGGTTCTTAACCCATTCCACAACTTCTTCTGACGATGCATGTAAAGCTGTCAATTCTCTAATTTTATTCATGGGCAAGAGTTAGAAATTGAATCTGTCAATATAAACGGCATACTGAAAGTCAAATTTGTCATCGAAAAATTGCCTCACCTAAAATCAAGACGTGGACTATAAAATACATAGTTAGGATCAATTTTGTCCTTTTTTGACAAATTTGAATCCAAGAAGGGATCAGATAGGCGAAGCATGACTGCACTCAGATTTACAAACATGCCTGAACTTGCGCATGCTATCGGATCTACCTGAATTAAGATGAAAAGTTTCATATACCTGAAAGGGTTTTGTTATCCGCAAATGCCTGAATAGTCATTCATAATGCCTCTAACGTTCATAATTTCAGCAATCAAACACAGTAGATGAACTAGTATAAGAACGAAGTTATAATGTCACCTGCATATGAGCTCTGGATGCATTTTTGTTGATCACCTCGGCTAAATACTGAAGAACACTCTCTCTTGTTTCCGAATTTTTAAGTAAGGTTAGGAGAATATCAGCAAGGCCATCGTATAAGCTATTCATAACAGTCTTAATTGTTGAAAATGCGGACAACAAGTCACCAGGTCTGCGTGTTGCGGCATCTGAAAAAAATTGTTGACTGGTTTGCCACAGGCCAACCTCAAGTTAGTTATAAAATATAGAACAGTTCCACATGATCAAGCAGCAGCTAAAGGGTAAAACATTTCAAATTTACAATCTTTATCGCGGTGGGACAATCAAAACCACAGGACAGTTTCAAACTGAAGGTTAAGTAGAACGCACGTCCAAACTCACCCCACATCCGGAAGGCTCTTGAAAATAGTCTGATCAGGCAAAGCACTAACATGGAAAAAAGGACCCAAAATGCTAGTCATTTCCATAACTCTCCCATTCAAATACATCCCTTTCGGAATCCACCACTGATGGTTCACTAGTGTCTTAGCTGCAGTTGGAAACTTCACCAAATACATCAAAGCCCTCAACGGCTGCTGAAAGTTCCCCAAAGCCGACACTTTCAGAACACATCCTCTCAAATCCTCATACAACCCCTTCAAAATAGGGTCCAACGTATCAAAATCTGAATCTCTCAAAAATTCCTCCAGAAACCCAGGCGGAGCAGACGGCCCACTACTCCCTCCAAATCCATCAATAGCCGTGGAAACATCATTAAATATCATCAACAAAAGCGGGGACACATTCGACCTAACCCTCTTATCATCCTCAACATCAGGAAACATCCCTGGATTCCCTAAATGAATCCTACAGTAAGAAACAGCCAATTTCTTAGCTTCTTTCACCACATCTTCCATTGCAGTCTTCAAGCTCTTATCTTTCATAGACTGTATCTTCCTACCCTCTTCATGAGCGCGTCTATAACACTCGACAAGGTACTGAAAAGGGGGATCTAGTTGAGAAGGAAACTGAGCTGTAGATAGACGATCGATTAAAACACGCTCCATTAAATCCTTGGATAGGAGCAAGTCTCTACCTTCGCTGAGGATTTCGGCAGCGGTCATTTCAAGGTATGCGATCGGGGCTGAGGGGGGTTGGTCGGTTAGGGAAATGAGGAAGATTTTGCGGAGGATGATGTCTTCGACTTCGGATGGAGATCGTTGTGGCTTCGGCGTCGTCATCGCCGATCGATTTTGTGAGATGAGTTGTTTGTTTTGGAGAAGGGGTTTTCAGTTGAGTCGCGAATTGGGAATGAATCTCAAATCTCTCTCATTTATCATTTACTACGGGTGTCCATGGAAATGTGTAGTGTATCCTCCCTTTTCAAATTTGTTAGAAATTCAATTTTTTTTTTTGGTGTCTTCATCTCAAACTTCTCATCTTTCTCCTCCGCTTTAATTTTTAATTTTGACTGTATTTTTTTTAAATTTTAATAGGTGAATATATTTAGTTTTATAACGATGTAAGATTGTATATTTTTAATAACGTCTTTTAAATTTTGATCGGTGTATATATGTTTGATGACAATACCAATGAAAATTTGATTGTTAAATGGAGGGTTTTTAGTTGCTAAAGGAGGAGGGTAAAAAGCATATTCTATTATATAATAGATTTATTTATTATTATCTAAAAAAAGATTTATAAAGGTTCTGTTCTTTTAACTTTATTTTAAAGTCATTTCATTGGGAGTTGATCAAATAAAAAGGACTGTTTAAAATAAAAAAGTATAAAAAGATCACGTCCATTTATTTGATTCATCCTACATTCCAGATTAAATCACAATATTAAATGATTTTTAAATTAAAATGGGGCAAATATGGAAACATGATATTTACATTAATCCTTAATAGTTTGTTCGACATTTTTAATGAGTATTCTTCTCATTTTGACTGTAAAAAAATATG
>JAWWMW010001768.1:49580-59671 GCA_035048345.1 Echeveria elegans | reverse complement strand
TTGAATTTGAATTTTATGTAAAGAGAAAAGTTGTAGATAATTGAATCTTCTTTCTAACAAGTTATGATTCACTTCCAATGGACACTCGAGCTGTATTTGGGAAGCATTCGAAAGTGCAAAGGTCAAGTTGTCCTTAACTTCATTATTGCTAAAAATGACGCATTTAAGCCCCTAGATGGGTTAAAGCTCCTAGATGAGCATATAAAACCATGGTTCATGTTTGTATTTGTAAAAAAAAAAAGTTTTTCAAAAAATCTCATTTTCTGTCGGTCCACGCGGTCCGGACCGACAAAGACCGAAACAGTCGATCTCGGTCCGGGTCGGGTCTTCGGTCTACTTTTCGTTGAGTTCTCGGTCTAGCAGTCCAGACCGATCCGCCCTAGTCAGTTTCGGTCCGTACCGATGTGCATCCCTACCCATGGTTGTTGAAATCACATTTTAAAACGTGAATTTACGTTTCTAAGTATGGATTTCGAGTTGAAACTAAACTCGTTTTTAGGTAAATTCTTGAATTGGAACGATATTAACATGAATCGTTTAAACTCGTGTAAACTCTATAAACTCTTCAACGATTTTACTTTCTGTTGGAAAGAAGTTTTTTCTTTAATGTAAAAAGCAATTTTTTAAACGTCAAACTTTTGTCAATATGATTGGTAATGTACATATATTCTTCTCTTATTATCGAGATTAACTTAAAATTTAGTTTCATAATTACTATAATATAGATATACTAGGGGTGAGCCCGTCGTCCCGACGGAACCGCGGCGTGAACAAATGTCTTTACATGTATCTTCGTTCGATTTCCTTCAATATTCCCAACGTTTTTCGCCCTAATTTTATTTTTTAATTTTGAATTTTCAGCTAGTCAAATTTTACAACCTTAATATTACGACCAACTTCCTCAGACTTAGTTCGCCTAGTTTGCATTATTAAATCCAGAATCTGAATTCAAATATTTAAATTAGAAGTAAAAAACACGTTATACTAAAACTGTTTTGCAATCGTTTTACATATTGTCATAATTTTATTTTTAAAAACCCAGCAAAAAACACATACCTGAAAGTACTACGCTTGCGCTGAGTTCAATAGGTTATTCGACGGCGATGCGGCGGGTTGAAAAGTTACGCAATGCCAGAAGTAGTGGTAGTTAAATGCCATAAATGATTGTCTAGTCTGTGTATAATTACACAATTTCCTTTCGTAGCTTAGCATCAAAATTCAAATCTAAGCGAGAATTTACATACAGAAACCATCCACACCACAAACCCTAAAACAGTCATTTGTAAAGAGTTACCATCCATATGATACACATCTAAAATCAACCTAAGCAGTATAGTCAGTCACAAATCAAAATTTTGACCGGAACATCATTTTCTTAAACTTGAAAATGCTAACTCAAACAAACCACCGCCCAACAGTATAATCAGTAATCACAATCAACAGTCAACAAAGGCGACAATAATCAAGCAAATCAACCTAAAGTACGCTTCTCGGCATCATCTGATGAGGAAGTGAAGGGTTAGCCCTAATTACACCCATTTAGGTCACTTAAAAACGGATCAGTGCCCAAAATTGAAATCTGAGTAACACCTAAATCAACACATAAAATTAACAATGAGCAAAACATTGCAACACACCTTAAAGCCGGAGAGTAGAATCAATCGAATAACCGCATCTTCTATTGCCGGAAATCGGAGCCCCAATCGTCCACTCGAAAAGCAACAGCCCAATCGCGAGAAACCGGATCCTCAAACCTGACGGTCGACCCGTTTAATCGCAGAGCTCCAGGTAGCAAAGTTTCTCTTTGTGTTTTACGGATGCATTATCTCACCGTCGTTGTGCTCCCACCGCCTTCTTCATCTTCTCAATAATCCGAACACTACCAACTCCTCCATCGTTCCGTCCGTCATTGCCGCAAGCCCTAATCGCGTAGGTTTCCATAATTGGATCCTCACAGGCGTTTGATCGTCGTTTCTTTCTCATAGGTTCTTTTCTTTTAAAGTTTTAGTAACTATAAATATGCTGTTTTTAGTAACGAAATCATCCCAATGAAAATTTTATTGCTAAATAGAGTTTTTTTTTGTAGCTAAATGGGTGACTCAGGACACCCTTATTCTATTATATTAATAGATATACGTAGAACCATTTTTACATGATCTTCATTCTTAAATAAACATACTTGGTCAAATATGAATGACCGATGTATTTGGATCAAGTCAACTTATAATTAAATTAATGAAATATAAGAAAATGACGAAAACAGATGTGAAATTTAATTAACGCTATGTGAATCTCAAACACGACTAGTTTTTTTCCGATGCAAATATAACGGCAAGCCGTCAGATGTACAAACACGACTATTTAAATTATAAGTAATTCACGTTTTTATTGGAAAATTTGTACAAAAATACCTACATTGGTGCAGGGAATGTTTCATAAATAAAATTAAAAAATGATGGATAAATGATTTGATTGAATGGCAAAAATACCTACATTGGTGCACTCGCAAGACCAGAACCAAAGAAGAACAAATCAAATATCCAAAATATTGATGAAAATCAAATGTATTTTTTATTTAATAAAATGAAGAAAAATAATAATTTTAATTGCAATTAAAGAGATTCGTGTAGTTTCATATTTCAAAAAATGTCTAACAAAATTGTAAAAACAAACAAACACAAACATAAGAGAGATTGTCAGAAAAATTGCACAAAATCACGTGTAGGCAGAGATCTCTGCATTTCCATGCAGTCGATCGATCGATGAAGTTTGGGAAGGAGCTACAAGCCCAGTTGGTGCCTGAATGGCAGGACGCATACGTTAACTACAATTTCCTCAAAAAGATACTCAAAGACCTCATCCACCACCACTCCCAAACATCATCCAGATCCGACCACACCACCTTAAACAACCATCATCATCATCATCATTCAAACAACAACAATGCCTCATTCCAGCCTGATTCGTCCGCATTGTCGCGTCGAACAGTCTCATTTTATCGAGCATTCAGCGGCCTAACGTGTCGTTCTGGCATCGGTCATAGTCATAACAATCATCATCATCATCCTCATAATGTGTATGATCATGAAGAAGAGAAGGCCATTTTAGTTAGTAAAATAGACGAAGATGGGTACGCGGAGGGGAGGTATCAGACTATGTTTTTGAGATCATCTGCTGATGATGGTGGTGAGGTTGAGCTTTTGTTTTTCAAGAGATTGGATGATGAGTTTAATAAAGTTGTTCGGTTTTTTCGAGCGAAAGTTGATGAGATTTTGAAGGAGGCTGATGAGTTGAGTAGACAAATGGATGCTCTCATTGCTCTTAGAGTTAAAGTTGATAATCCCCTTCTAGCTGTCCCTCCGATGGATTCTTCTCTGATTAATCTCAATCATCGACCTTCCGGTACGTTAAAATCTTTGTATCGAATGTCATACTATTACTGTTCTGCTTCTAGCATCATTGACTGCCGAATCACGCATTTCGTTGTGTTAAAATTATAGGAAGAGTTTATATGGATGTCATTCAAGAAGTTGAGATGGGTGGAAAAGGTGGCGGAGGAAGATCTTCCGGGGAGCTTAAGAAAAGTAAGGTAAGAACTACGGCCGGTGGTGGGTATAAACCGGCACCATTGGAAGTGTTGGATAATGTGAAGATTAACTTAGTTCCGGACACACCGGTGGAAACTTTGAAAAACATTGTTCTTGATTCCAAACTAGACTTAACTTACAACAAAGCAGAATTGAGGAACGCTGAACAGCTTATGACACAAGCCTTTATCGAGTTTCATCAAAGACTTCGCCTTCTGAAGAGTTACAGGTTTTTGAATCAATCAATGTCTAAATATGTATTTTTTTTTCGCGCAAAGTTTTTAGTTTGTGTATGTTGAATATATACTGAAATTGTTATCTCTCTCAGCTTCTTGAACATTTTAGGCTTCTCCAAAATTATGAAGAAATATGACAAGGTTCGGTTTCTCAGTTTCTTATCTTATGAGAAAATCATTTTTCTTTAAATTTTCTTTTTCCCTCTTTTTTTCCCGCAGCCAAATGGGGCTAAAAGTACTTACTTTTTTTCTTCTTCTTCTGCAGATAACTGGGAGGAATGCAGCAAAAGATTACATGGAAATGGTAGAGAAATCATACCTTGGAAGTTCAGATGATATTAGCAAGTTGATGGAACGAGTAGAAGCTACATTCATTAAGCACTTTTCTAATGGTAACAGAAGAAAAGGTATGAACAAACTGCGGCCACAACATAAGAGGGAACGACACAGAGTCACTTGGTTCTCCGGTTAGCAATCCTTTTTGATGTCATAACTAAAATTTCTCATTCAGTCACTTACCGAAAACAAAGATTTTTCATATCGAATAGAAAATAGTCTAAAGTAATCTGTTTTTTGTGAACCTTATACTGAAAATCTTAGGTGCATTCACCGGCTTCTCTGTCGCGCTTGTCCTTGGCATCATCACGGCGATACAAGCCAGAAATCTCCTAGACAGTCCCGGACGTACTCAGTACATGGATAACATATTTCCACTCTACAGGTAATTTACCTCCGAGCTTTCTTAAATTCTTTACAAACATTTTAAGTGTATACTATTTTAAGTGTATACACTCTGAGTCTGACATATTGGATATTTCCACTCTACAGTTTTTTTGGGTACATAGTCCTCCATATGCTCATGTTTGCAGCCAACTTATACTTCTGGAGACGCTGTCGAGTCAATTATGCATTCATATTTGGTTTTAAGCAAGGAGTGGATATCGGGTATGGAGAAGTTCTGTTACTTGCATCAGCTCTCTCAATGCTGACACTGGCAGGCGTGCTCGCTAACTTGGATATGGAAATGGATCCTAAAACTAAAGAATTTGGAAAATTTACAGAACTTGTTCCTTTGGGTCTACTCCTGGTTAGCTTCATTTCAAATGATCATAAATTCTTATAATGTTCCAAATTTATTCCTTTGAATCTACTTTGAACTGCTGCTGGTTCAGGTTGTGGTATTTGCGACATTCTGCCCATTCAACATTTTCTACCGTCCTATTCGATATTTCATTATCACTTGTGCATTCCATTGTATATGCGCTCCGCTATACAGAGTGACACTAGGAGACTTCTTCTTAGGGGATCAGATCACTAGTCAAGTACAAGCTCTCCGAAGTTTAGAATTTTACATATGCTACTATGGTTGGGGAGACTTCATAAGAAGATCAAATAGTTGCAGGGAGAGTGATGTTTATGAAATGTTTTACTTCATCGTAGCGGTCATCCCATATTGGGTACGCTTCGCACAGGTACACATAAATTCTTTTGGATCACATTTTTTACTTGTCATTTTTGTGGCAGCTCGGATCATATATCAAGCTTTGTATTTTTTTTTTTGGTTGACACTTGACAGTGTATAAGGCGGTTGGTCGAAGAGAAAGACAAAATGCATATCTTTAACGGGCTCAAGTACTTATCGACGATAATTGCAGTAGTAATGAGAACAAGCCAAGACCTTAACAGAGAAGAAAATAGTTGGTTCGCCATGGCTGCAATTAGTTCACTAGTCGCGACGATTATAAATACATATTGGGACATTGTAATGGATTGGGGACTCTTGAGACGAGATTCTAGAAATCCATGGCTAAGAGATAAACTTCTTGTGTCGAAGAAAAGCATATATTTCATCGCTATAGTGAGTAAAACATTTTGTTAAGTGTATACATTTTGATGGTAAATTAACTGATACCGGCCAGTGACATTTTTTTGTTAGTGCAGGTTGTGAATGTACTTTTGAGGCTTGCTTGGATGCAGTCTGTGTTGGGGTTCACTCAAGCGCCATTCATACATCGAACCGCCTTGACAGCGTTTGTAGCCAGTTTAGAGATCCTTCGTCGTGGCATATGGAACTTTTTCAGGTACCTGATGCTTTCATATCATTATCTGAACCTTTACCAGTCAAAACAGTATCACTATCATACTTCTTCTACGATTAGTTAGTCCGATTCCTAACAGGAAATTTCGTTCAACACTGGAATTTTTAGTAACTGATTTTTAACGTATGTCTGATTGATCATCGATCAGGTTGGAGAACGAGCATTTGAACAATGTCGGGAAGTACAGGGCGTTTAAGGCGGTGCCTTTACCGTTCTACTACGAACAAGGCAAGGAAGTATGAACAGCTAATGCTTGATATGTAGGCTACAGCTACTCCCAATCCATAAGTTGCACAAGAGATTTTATCTTTGGAAGTCGTTAGCACTAATATTTTTGAAATGACAACTTTTTTTTCTTCAACATCGTCCTCCGGTGGATATATCACAAGTGTTTTATCGAACCATGTTTCAGTAGTGTCTTATGATGTAAAAGGAAAGTTGATCCTATTGATCGACAACGTTATATCAATAAACTGCGCATGCATATTTCATGCAAACGTATTCACAATCTCAACGTGTGTACGGCAACTTTCTCAATTTCCCATGGTCAGACATATTATGAAAATGCAAAAAAAAAAAAAAAAAGAGTGGAATTTCCACGGATATTTTTAATCGTTAAAACGTGCATATATACACGATGTTGTTTAATCTTTCAAGAACAACCCACAAAACAGATGACTTTCCGTCCAAATGGGGTGGTCCAAACTGACACTATCATCCACTCAACCCCCCCACCTTTTAATTTTCTTAAATTTTCATCTTTTGCTAGAAATGAGTTTATCTAACAAATTGTCTCACAAGGTAGGTATTAGGTAACCCTTTTTTTTGTTGAATATTACCTTATCTAACGTCGCGTGGTAAAAGAAAGAATTAAGGCACGACTCTAGAGTTACCGGGTCATGAAAAAGCCTAATCCGGCAAGTTAACGTCCCATAGAACCTCAGCAACAAGAAAACAAGAACTAATGGAAATTCCTTTCGTGTGGGAAAAAAAGTTCCATGAAATGTGCATTTCATTGTCTCACACGTTTTTTTTACTTGAAACCTGCTAATCACGACTCATTCGTGAGCGTTCTTTATTCTGTTACATCCATCTGCACTTCATCCCAAAATTCCTTACTTGTTAATTACCTGTTCTTCATAAATCTGCAATCAACCATAACTAAAGTCAAGTCCAAGTTCTGAACGTTACAGTAAAAATTCTACTGTTTGTTTGAAGCTAAATTGCTAGTCTGAATTATTAAAAAGAGCACGTTCAACTACTAAACGCGTTCTTATTGAATACTAGTGGTGGCTGTCCCGTCGTTCCGACGGAAATGCGGGGAACAGATGCTTGTGGTCTAAGCCCGTAAGGTCTGTGTAAATTTAAACTTAAAAAATTAAAGGTACGGGCAAAATCGAAAACATCTATTTGACTATATGACCATGATCCTATTATGAATTTTTAATTTTTAATTTTAAATGAGTAAATTTTTTGTTAATTTTAATGTTTAATTTTTAAATTTAAAAATGATTTTGGAATGTTTATTTTTAATTTTTTTTTTAAAATTTTATATGGGTATTTTTTTCGTATTTTGTCTTATTCTTATTTTGTCTTATTCCATAATTAATTCAGCGATGAAAATACATGATTTAGCGACGAAATATATGTGTGTTGCGGACACTATCTTATTATTAGTGTAAATTTCTCATATGCCAAGATTCCAGATAATTTTCACGCCAATGAGTGCTTAGGAAAGTTCTGATTAGTAGTTGGAAAGCGGGAAAAAAAAAGGAAGAATAGATTACTATATCGTCAGAAACCTAAACCACTATTGCTAATATATTTTGTTCAAAAAGAGAGTAGTTTAGTAGCTGTGGAAATCATGAGGCATAAAAAAATTGAATACCTTAAAAAAAAAAACGTGTTAGTAAAAAGTTTCGTCGGTGAGAGAGACTAACTGTGCATGAGTATGTATCGCATAACACTATAAATATGGCTTCCATGTTACAAACCTGAATCACCTCGAAAACTAAAACAGAAGCTAATTAAGCTGTTGTGGGAATAAGTCAGTTGTGGTAATCATCACCTTTAAGGAATTTGCAGAGACGAGAAAATGGGACATGAATTGTATCAACCAGCAGTCGAAGCCCTTGGGACGCTTCTAAGGTATATAAACCATGATGGCCTAACAATTACCATTTTTTTGCGGAATTTCTAAGCTAGACTTTTTTTTTTTTGTTCAGGGAAAATTGTAAGCTGGAATCTGCTGCAGCTGCTAAAATCAACCAGATTACAGAAGAGCTGGCTACCATTGCTCGTGATCCGGGACACGTTCCATTCAACCCAATTGAGAGGATCAAAGATGGTTTCATTCATTTCAAAATTCATGAATTTAAGTAAGTTTGTTAACTAATATTTTCAGCGCCAGCCCGCACGTTTGCTTAATATATGTATTCAAATTCTGATCGGTTAATTGTCCGTAAACAGCACACATCCAGAGCTGTTTGCTGAACTTGCTGAAGGACAGTCTCCTAAGGTAGCTCTCAGTTTCATGAATCAGATGTCCTACTCATCTTTTTTTTTTTCTTATGAAAAAATGATTAATATTTCGTCACATATACGTGCTGTTAATTACAGTTCCTGGTACTTTCGTGCTCAGACTCTCGAGTCTGTCCTTCCCATGTATTGGATTTCAAGCTTGGTGAGGCTTTCATGCTTCGGAACATTGCCAACATAATTCCACCTTTTGATAAGGTCTTCCATGTAGATAAATACTTATGGGTCATCTAATCTCAGCAGTCAAGTACTTATAAAGTTGACGCTAACATCGTTGAGTGTTGGTTCAAACAGGTTAAACATTCTGGCGCTGGTGCGGTAATCGAGTATGCAGTCAATCATCTTCATGTAAGTTTCTTAAACGACATAGACAAGTCAAGTTCATAAATTTTTTTAGGATAAATTTTTTGACTTGTAACATATTTTGTTTAACACAGGTTGAGAACATTCTTGTCATTGGACACAGCAGATGTGGAGGAATCGGGGCTCTGATGGCTCTCCCGGACGATGGGACAACCTCTAAGTTAGTCCATACACATGACTACATAATAACAATACTACACACAAAAATACAATGAGAAAACTCATGATTAAAATGAGTATAGCTAAATTCAGTGATTTGATTGTGAATTTTGGTAAATGCAGCGATTTCATCGATGAGTGGGTTAAGATTTTGTGGCCTGCAAGAGTGAAGGTGAAGGCAGAGTTACCAGATGCATCTCTTGAAGAACAAACCATTGCGGTAGAAAAGGTACGTACTAATTAGTACTTGAGACAAAGTTCAGCCTGGAAATATTATATGATCTTGTAGATGAACTTTAACAATGATGAGATTGATAAATGTTTCAGGAAGCGGTGAATGTGTCACTTGCTAACTTACTGACATACCCTTTCGTGAGGGATGCATTGGTGAACAAGACACTTTCACTGAAAGGTGGTTATTACAATTTCGTCGAAGGAGCATTTGAGCTTTGGGGTACGAAGTTCAGCGTCATGCCTCCACTCTACATAGAATAAGTTCTTCTGCAAGTCCTTCTGCGCAGGGCTTTGTGTAAACTGTCATTGTCTGTACTGTTTAGCTTTCTTTATGGTTGTATTATTTGGTGTGATTTGTTCTGCTGTTTACAGTTTCATGAATGTAATAATGCCTGCAGCTTGCGGTTGCGGGGTTTCGTGTATCAAGAATAATAAAGTCTTTGCGCAAGCCTTTATTCTGTATTTTTTTCGTTCTTGAAGTTTGTATTTAAGAAAGTTGGTAATACCTTAAATGGTGTTTTTCTTAAGAACTCTCGCAGGTCAAGGACAAGCCATCCTTGAACAACTATATAAAGAAGGGTTTGGAAATAGTTTTCAACAAGGAATTGACAAGTTCTTCGAAATGTTCTCCATGTACTCCCTCCGTCCTCTTTTGTTCTGTACATTTGGGATTTGGACACGGTTTTTAATGTATATTTAAGGTGTTGTGAGTGTTGTGAGTGTGAAAGAGTGTTGTGAGTGTGAGAGAGTGTGAGAGAGGTGTTGTGAGTGTAAGAGAGTGTGAGAGAGAAAAAGTATGAAAGTGAATAGTAATAAAGTAGGAAAGAGAGTGTATTGAGAGAAAAAAATGATTATGTGAGTGATAGAATAATGTA
>JAWWMW010001768.1:0-28944 GCA_035048345.1 Echeveria elegans | reverse complement strand
TTAGTCCCGTTTTGAAGCTTCTGGGAGCTGTTTTGTTGCCGTCGGTTCGCTGTGGAGAGGGAGCTTCTCGGCGATGGCACGGTGGCGAGATCTGAAGGTGTCGCTGGTGCTGGGTGGATTGGGGTCTTGGGTGTTGGGTCGTCGTCGCCGGGATGCTTGGACTGCCGGAGAAGATGAAGGGCCATCTGGGCGCCGGAGGAAGGGACTTGGCAACCGTGCGTTAATGGTAGTTGTACCGGTTAGTATTTCCGTGCATTAATGGTGGTGCATTATTGGGTTTCTGCGCTTTTTCATTTAATGGGAAGTTGGACAACTTGGCGGACAGTTGTGCCTTTTAGGGTTATGTGTAGGCAGGCATTTAATGGCTTGTTTGTATTATTGGGTATTGATGTCCTGTGTGACCGTGCTGGATTAGGATTACAAGTACTTGATATTATTATGTCTTGTATAATTAATTGTACCCGTGTAACCCTTTATCGAAAAAAAATGAGAGGAGCAAATTTTCTGCAGATTTTTCACAATCACAAATTACATGGTTAGATAATTGCGAGAATCTGGAGCTCCAATAACATTATCCATGTGTGGATATGTCCCAATAATAACCTTAAAAATAGAACTTTCACCATTCCCCATCTGTCCGATAGGCACGGATAACTGTGCTTCAATGCATTGACAGTTGACACCATGAATTAGTAAGTTATGGTATTACATTTGTGGAACTAATGCTTGCTTCTGCTTGGAAGACTCTTCAAGAATGATTTGCTCTTGGTTATCTCACGCACAGACTTTTTTGTGAATCTGATGAAGTTGTAAACCCATGCTCCACACACAGCTCCAAGCATTGGTCCTACTATGTACAACCAGATATGCTCGTAGCGATTCCAGATGATCGCTGGGCCTATAGTCCTCGCAGGGTTCATTGATGCACCTGATGTCACCCTGCATTGTTTCAACAAACCAGTAAATTTGTCAGAACTTATAAACTTAGATTTTCCCTGTTTATAATAAATAATTAAAAGTACGGGAAAAAAAATTCTGCCCTGCCACAAATACGTCGATCAGCACTGTTGAGCCAATGGCAAGTCCAGCCAGCTCCCCGACCTGTGGAAAAATCGGTGAGTAATAATCTGCAAAATAAACCATGGTTAGGACATGGACGAGGACTGACTGACTGACTGACCGCTCTATTGTCAGTGGCAACGGCAGCAATGACGAACATGAGGTAAAAAGTGGTAATAAACTCGAGCACAAATGACTGCAGCTCAGAGCCAGCCGGCATGGTTCCTGGGAATTGATCTTCTTTTCCTGGAAACACTAGCCTTAATGTTCCACTTGCGAGTATTGATGCAAGGACTTGAACAATTACATAAAGTGGCACCTAAGAAGAAAATAATAAAATTTAGTTTCAGAATTTAAAGGGCTGACATATATAAAAAAATAGAGTAGAAGAATTTTTTAAGTACATGAATCCATGGAAATCTCTTGACGGTTGCGAAAGCAATGGTTACAGCAGGGTTAAAGTGAGCACCAGAGATATGACCAGTTGCGTAAATCATGACCATGACAAGGAGTCCCCAAGTTATTGCCACTCCTGGAAATGAAATCACCTTGTCTGAGTTGATATTTACAATCACCACATCATTTCCTCCAAACAATACAAAGTATGTTGCTACCAGCTCTGCAATAAGCTGTTGCCAAACAAGACCAGAAAAATATCATCATCATCAGATCGAGAAGAAAAAAAGGGGGTAAAAATCTTCATAGAGTTTATGCACTTCATGCCTTCTGTAAGTAATGAACAGTGAATATGGATTCTTGTGCTGCTGGGGAGATATCCTGGGGGTTTGTAATGTCGATGGAATGGACTTGTGATATCTCAGACATGGTAACATTGCAGAGGCAGACAAGATAAAAGCAGTTGATACAAGTACCAGGTAATTACATACTAATGCTGCAAAATGAAGCTGAACTATCAGGTTGCAAGCGATTATTGTATGAAATTACCTGGTACTTGACATTTAGTACTAAGCAATGTCAACGTTACCAGTTGCGATGCACGACACAATAATTCTATAAATTCTTTTACTAATAAAATGTCTAACTGGTGTGTAGCTTCCCATGTACGATGGTTATATGAGCGAATATGCTTTGTTTGACGAGGAAGTATGTTTTTTTTAAGATGTGAAGTATGGACCTGTTCTTGAACTGTTTGTTCAACCTTCCAGGTTGAGTAAAAGCTGGGCAGAGTGTTGGGATGGAACTCCAGTTTTGGCAAACTGTGGATTGCTCATTGCTGTGTTCATTCTCTGTCATCTGCCAGCAAGGCTCACGTATTAATAATACAAAGACGTTGACAACAGATTTAAAAACGGATACAGTAGACAGACAAACTGAGACTGAACAACTTCAATTGAACCAAATGGGAGATGGCATCCATGAATTTCGCAGAACTAAAAACATCTGATATTATGTCTAAGTCCAATGATTTGAACTTTTCACCATAAAAACATTCTTCACATCCCTGATCTCGAGTTCACATTGCCGTAATTGTAATTCCACCAGTACAAAACCATGCATGCAGCTTGGTTAGAATCATAAAAGATAAAATAAAAACTAATGATAAAAGCTGATGCGAAAATTTCACATTATATGGTATTGTAAAGCTAATTCACACTATACTTCAGTCTAAATGGCCAATGCTGACGGTATTAATAAATTATGCTTGTTTTACTTCGGCAGATTTTCTTTTCTCTTTGCGCTCCCTTTTCTTTAAAGATGTCATGCGGGCCTTCAGGATTGTGGTGTAAGAGGCTTGGAAACGAAGGTAGTCCTTTGCGCCGAGCTGATAAGACACACACGTTAAATTAGTCCAGGTAAATAACAGTTAGCAAGATTAAGTAAGCAAATAATTTCCTGTTATTCGAGGCTAGCACACAAAGATATTAACAAATAAAAGACTGAATATCGAAGGACCTTTCAAATGATTACTTAAAGTTATCATAAATAATTATTGAAACTTACATATCATTAAGCATTGCAAATAAGAAATGATAAACCCTAATTGGATATAAATCTGAATGTGCATAGAATATTAATGTTATCACAGTTCCCTAACGAACGATAGCATCAAACTGCAACCAGAATGACAAATTAACATGGCACACTACTAGTCCTCCCAAGTTGATGAGCAACTTTAACATATTTTACAATTAGAAATATTTTGTTGATATTTGGTTTACATAAAAAGTTTTTCATTTTTCCATAAAATAACATACACGAACCTGAATGCACAATAAACGTTAAAAATATTGATCTCACTCGCAACAAATGACTCTATTCACATAGACTTCTTAAACGCATCCAGTGTAGGTAGTTTTGGAGATGATCACTGGCAAGTTCAAATATGAACTTATAGGCAGCAATCATACCAACATCCTCATTAAATATTCAAAGATAATAATAACCATGAACTCTGATATCATTTAATCATCCATTTTTCCTGTTCGAGCACAATGACAAACCTAAGATACCACGCGAGTTCACAACACCCTCTCCATAGGATGAAACACTGTTGTCACACAATTTTTTAAACTAATACACAAAAGATTATTCAGGTGGAAGTGGAACACATACCGAAGTAGCGATTTTCTTTTTCCCGTCAGTGGCTCGAACTAAGCATCTATACTCAATAGTTTCCTCCTTTGTATTCATCTTGTTTCTGTCGACTTTAGACTTCAATGAAGCTACACACAACCACCGTGAGTCACAAAAATACAATAACACAACAAGGAACAAATCACTTTACAATGCACTCCAACCATCTAAGAGCTCAACTTACACCGTTTGAAATTAACCCAAACAGAACCCTTTTCACCATTCCGCTCAAACATGCTGCTGAGTTCATTCAAAAAAGGATCCGGCTGCAAGTGAACCTGAAATCGGTTCTCAAGTCAACATCCAAAATTCAACATCAGCAATAAAAACTCCATATAATTCTCAACCAAACCCTATATTTAAGAGATCGATTACCAAAAAGACGTCATGAGAAACAGACCGATTTCCAGAGTAAACGTACCATGATGAAGCAGACCGCGCAATTTGGCGATCAAGCGCGACGATCGGAATTGCGAGTACCGACGATGGAACGAATCGGAGATGGATTTTGAGTGAATCTGATCGTCGGCTTAGTAAACGATGCTAAAGATTGAGCCCTAGATCGGCCCACGCTGAACCCTAGCGTTTTTCACTTTACAATTCGGCCCCTCTAAGTATTTGGAAATAGTATTTAAGCCCAGAAATAATTGTAGTTTTCCATTTCACACTTGTGAAGAAATTTCAGAGATTTAGGTGAAGAATTTTTTTTTGATAATAAATTATACGAGTACAATAATAATACAAGATATAAAATCATTCATTACATCTAATCTAAATAAGCCGGATCTCAAGAGGTTCCAAATTATTATATAATAGAATAGAGTGAACGGACTTTCAAAATATGAACTACCCATTTTACCCATACTTTTAATTTTTTTTAATTTATTCTTACACAAACCACACGGACCCAGCCCGACCCATTAAAAATTAATAGTTAAAAATTAAAAGTTTATAATTACACAGACCACATGGGTCCAGCCCGACCTATTAAAAATTAAATATTAAAAATTCCATTTGATAGGGTTTTAATCACACGGGTCCAGCCCGGTCCATTAAAAATTAAAATTTTATATTTACACAGAACACACGGATCCGTTTAAATTTTTAGAGAAACACACGGACCCAGCCAGGCCCATTAAAAATTTAAATTTACACAGACCACAGGGTCCGTTTAAATTTCCACATAACACAAGGGCCTAACCCGACCCATTAAAAATTTTAAATTACACTGACCATACGGGGCCAAAAATTGATCAATCGAGTCTCGCCCGTGTTTGACATGTTCGATTGCATATTCGGGACGACGCATCCCCATCGGGACGATGGACGGTACGCTAGTGTATATATAACAGAATAGGTGAATGGAAGCTCAAAATATGAACTTTCTATTTTACCCATACCTTTAAGTTTTTTAATTTATTCTTACACAAACTCACACGGGCCCGGCCCGATACATTAAAAATTAAAAATTAATAGTTAAAAATTAAAAGTTAAAAATTACACAGACCATATGGGTAAAAATTTAAAATTTCATTTGATTCGGATTTTAACCACACGGGCCCAGCCCGACCCATTAAAAATTAAAATTTTATATTTACACAGACTACACGGATCCGTTTAAATTTTCAAAAAAATACACGAGCCCAACCCGACCATTAAAAATTTAAATTTACACAGATTACACGAGTCCGTTTAAATTTGCACATAACATAACGGTCCAGTACGGCCCATTAAAAATTAAAAGTTTTAAATTACACGGACCACACGGATCCAAAAATTGATCGATCGAATTTCATCTGTATTTAACATGTTCGATTGCACATTCGGGACGACGCATCCCGTCGGAACGACGGACGGTACGCTAGTCCAGATATAAAATAAAACTAGTATGTGTTTGCGCCCTAATCGATCAACCCTTTTCAGTAATTGCTTTCCCTTGTCATCTGAGATCTTCCATTACAATCACATTCCAGTCCAATAACTGTGTTGTGTTTGTTCATCCTGTTAGGTATCTGCCATGGAAAACAACAGACCAAAACAGAAATCAGGGTTACGCCTATGTTTTTTTTTGTTTAAATGAAAAAAATGAGGAAGAAAATAAAAAACAAGTGTTCAAGGTGTAATTAGTGACCTCATTGCAGCCTTGACTTTTGTAGATAGCGGATATGGTTCTCATGCCTTTGCAAGAGGTCCTCGATCTTGTCATGCGGTTGAAGTAATAAGGGGCCTGACAAGTCCACCCTTTCCCTTCTGTCCTTGTATTTCTGAACATTGTGAACAAAAAAAGAAAACAGTCGGCTACTGAACAGAACATCCGTAGCTAGATGCATAGTTGATAAATAAAAAATTCCAGATGCAAAGCCTGATTATTTCTGCTATTCGAGTTCAACACAGCAGGCACATTACCAACGGATAAAATGTGGTAAAACGTTTACCTCTCTGGCATAAAACTCGGACGAGAGTTCCTGGGAATGATATTGCTCAGGTGCATCATAAGGATTCAGTCTATCCAACTGATTCGCTTGTTTCACTGTTATATTCCTGTCGAACTTTCGACCTCTTGAAACACGTGACCTACCACTGTCGTTCTCTCGATGACTCAAGTGCTCGGGATACTCCCCAGCCAAAATGCTAGCTGTTTCATCCAATGGACCTGTATTGTTGTTTCGAGAACCACGTCGACCATATGATGTCCTGGGACGCGTAGATGAACCCAGATTCCTACGTGTGAGGTTTGGCCAAAGAGAGCTGCCTGTTGGCATGACTTTAGGAGGGGCAGAGGGGATAGCATCCGCTGCAGATGCAGTTGACACTTGTGAAAGGTCTGATAATGTATCAAATGAGGATTTCAAAGGGACTTCGATTGCCATTTCCCCTCTTCCCTTTAGCGTATGTGTCCTGTAACCATTGACTCTATGAATCAAATCACTATCGGGTTGCGAGTGCTGCATAAAAATGACAAAGCAGTTAAATGGCTTATTTCTTAGAACTGCATTTATTGTATTAGATCATGGGGAAAAATAGACCTCTTTCATTGCAGCTTTACTAGGATCACTTGTCTCTTCATAAACATTAAGGAGCCCTCTAGGTTTCCTTGGCACTGCTCGAGATCGAGCACCATCCCTTTTCCTGTTTTAAAAAAAGAACGAAGGTGAGATTGACAAGACCAGTTATCACATTTACACTAGCAGGACTATTCCCTTGCCTTGCAATAATCAGCAGGAAACAAAAGGAGGAAGGAATTCGGAAATATGTAAATATCTTGCCTTTGTGCATCTTCGTAGTTCTTTGCATCGATTTCTTTGCAAGGTGGGTATGCAGGCAAGCTATGTGGATCACTTGCATAAGGCTTTGTGCGAAAGTACTGAAAATCAAACAGCTCAATACCAGCATACTAGATAACTGCATGGAACGGGAACTTCGAAAAAGAGACATACCCCTGACGAAAGAGCAGATGAGGCAGTCCCACGCTTTTGAGGCTCGATAGACAGCAATGTTTCTAAAAAATCCACTGCAGTACCAGGGAATTCTTTACACCTTTCTCTCAGACAATTTTTATATGTGCTTTGAGGTTTAAACATGGTGGCATGAGGAAGTTTTGATTTGGACCAGAACTCTTCAGGTGGAGAGCCACAAAGCTTAAAAATTTTGTGCAACTGTTCAACCTTTAAATGAAAATGAAAGTCCATCAATACTTACATATTTCACTACCTCTAATTAGATGTACATTATCATCTATCATTTCTTTAACCTGTGAAAGTCGATAAAAAACATTTTGCAAGAACAATTATTAAAAAAAGAGAGAATTTTAAGATGCACCTCAGTTCTTCCTTTGATAAATGGTTTGCCTATAAGAAGTTCCGCAAATACACATCCCGCGCTCCAAAGATCAACAGATAATCCATATTTAGTTGACCCCAGCAGCAGTTCTGGTGGTCGATACCACAAAGTGACCACACGGCTAGTTAATGGACGTTTATTCCCTGCGCTAAGGAAATTCGCCAATCCAAAATCAGCTACCTTTAGAACTCCTTCATTGTTTACCAATATGTTAGATGTTTTAAGGTCACGATGAATTACGCCGCGTGTGTGACAGTGCTCCAGTCCACTCAAGAGCTGCTGCATGTAGCACTTTATCTGCACAAAAGCAGCAACTCAAGTTGTATGATTAAAGACGTAGCAGAAAAGCGTTCAACAAACTGACAGCATTTCAACCACTAAACAAGAGACTCCGCGAGCAACAAAATAAATTTAGAAATTAACCTGGGCATCACTAAACTTGACATCGGGACAAGAAATCAAGCCGGATAGGTCATGCTCCATGTACTCAAATACAAGGTAGATGCTGCTGGATATTTGTGAAGTGATTATACCCTCTAGTTTCATTATATTTGGATGGCTGAGTCTTCGGAGAATCATGATCTCTCTTGCCATGAATCTGATACTCTCTTTCTGAAAGTTGTCGAACCGAACCTTTTTAAGTGCCACAATTTTTCCAGTATCAGTGTCACAGGCTCTAAAAACACTACTGTATGTCCCATGGCCAATCTATAATTACATTCACAAAAATATGCATTGTGTTAAATGAATAGAAAAAACCAATATATGATGTGGTTGCTGATGGATGAGATTACCTTCTCCAGCTTGACAAATGAATCTGGCCTCAAAGGCACCCATCCATGAATGGCTTCGCTGGCAACAGCAGACAACCAATGCGGCCACCCAGCAGCTGCTTGCTCCGCCTCGACATTAGGCCGGTGCAAACCCCCCAATTTGAAAGTGAAGGAAATTTTGGAGTTATTTGAGGAGCTCCCCTTCCTCCCAGCCTTTCTAATTTCCTGGCTCGTCTTCACAGTCTCCGTCTGATCCTCCCGGGATTGTGCAAGCCCATCACCATCACGACCACCTCTAACAGAACGATCCAACACACCAGCCCCTCTCACAGGATCTTCCGAATATGGCAGTGAAGTTGTGATGGCATGCTTGGAATTGAAGCAACCCATTTCACAAGACTTATATAGTATAATGAGGATCAAAGGGGAAACCAAATACCTTTCCACGCAAGGACTGATTTTCCGATCAACCCAAACATGGAAATGGGTGGCCGAACTGGAGAATGGCTTGACTCTAATCATCCATGTTGGCTGGGTTTAAAGTTTACACCAACCAGGAAGAACACGAAGAAAAAAAGGTTGGAGAAAGAGGACGGTGATGATTCAAACCCTAACAAAAGATGCTAACTTTTGTTTCTCCATATCATGTTTCACTTTTTGAACTATATTTAGGCATAAGCAAAAAAACAAAGAGAAGATGTAACTTCTGGTTGTCCCTTGATTTATGGCTTTATTGGACATTATAACGGAATGAATATACATACCCAAATGCAAGGCTCCGACCACCGCCACAAGAAAATCCAATTGCTTCTGTCTGCTGTTGCGCAGATCTCTCATAGTATCTGAACACAATAACATAAACCATGAATACAGTTGCAATTAAATATTTCATCAATCAATATAAGCGGTAAGGAATTACAAAGGTTTCTACACATAGTTTATCAGCAGATAAAGATTTAAGAATGAGTGAGAAACAGAACAAAATATTAGGTGGTTTAGTATTTCCAAGTTGCGAACACGACAAAGGTGCACATACCAATCTGAGTTTGCAATTGAAAAGCTACCTGCAATGCAGCCGCTTCAACTTCAGAACTCCATTGCTCAAGGAGGACTCAGTAACGCCTATAGTTGAACTTCTAAATGCCTTACATTTTTCTCCTCAATGTGCAATTAAGAACATCCCTCGCGAAGCTTTTGAGATCATAAACAAAGTTATGAAGTAATTTCATACACTATTAAACGAAATTTTGTATTTTAAATACAGCAGCTGGTAGTACTGGTTCCAACAATGCAATTAATTGCAGAATTGGTTATCAAAATTACACAAAAAAACCAGACTACACAACTATTACATAACTAATCACCAAAAGAACATGCCTTGCAGTTATATAGAACATCACAACAAAAGATTTGCATGATATACAGGCTTCGAGCCATCTCACATTTTCTGCGTAGTATACACCTACACCCTACCTATCGACCGATCTCTTGTAACCCTGACTCCAACATTTTCATGCTGGTGTTATACGTATTAACAGCACATATATGCAATTTAACTTCTTAAATCTCGGAAAATACCACATACATTTGTCCATCTGTCACAACAGCCCATTTGGTGATAAGGTATGTTATTCAGCCACCACCATATGCAATTTCAAGTTTGGAGACGCACTAAACACATTGTGGCTGCTGCCTCTACCTACTGGGATATCATGATTGTGCTTACCCTCATAAGTTGTAACCACAGCTTTGGGATCGGTTGATGCCCTCTCAACATGCTTTCGGACATTGCATCCTGTGGTCGTGCATCTGTAGCAGTTCCTACAAAACAAACACCAAGGCATGACGAAATAGACGGTACAAGAACCAAAAGGAGATAAATAAATAAATAAATAAGGTATCAAACACATTCAAAATATATATATAACCGATTAGGACACAAGCTGTGTGTTTCAGAAGCAACACCCGCAGTTAATCATTCTTTTCTTTCACATGAACCTGATGAATAAGTTACCACACACAAATTTGGCGCCTAGACAACATAAGACTCGGTAGTTTATAGGTCAAAAAGCAGAATTAATGCATTTTCTAAGAAAACCCAACAACTCCAACAAGCTTAACCGATTATTCACAGCTATCATCAGTACCTTGGATGCGAATTCCCTTTGACAACTTTTTGCCCGTATTTACGCCACCTAAATCCATCATCTAATAGATCAACTTCACTTCTTGTCTGCACAATAATCTTTGGTTCCACAATGGTGTTCAGAGGAAGAGTTGGTTCAGCTACTGTAGACCCTGTTTTCCTGCATGCCGATATGTGTTTACAATAAAGATAATTGCAAACATGTTTTTGAGTCCATATGAACGATCTAAAAAGACGGCTTACCTTCTCTTCTGAATTGGTCCGTTGTTCATCTCTGGATGTTCTTTTGGTTTCCATTGGGTAGCTTCTCAGATTCAATTGGTCAGGAATCCAGAGGAGTCTCTTGTAAATCCTGATCCTTCACATGTATCTGCTCAGATGCAGCTTCAACTGCCCTCTTTACAACTTCTGTCAGACTAACAGGATTAACTTCAGGGTTTTATTGGGATCTAGCATTTTCATTTAATGCATTGCCATCCTTTCCAGCTTTCTTGGGTGGAGACTGCTCATGAATATGCTGACCCTTGCACATAATTTCAATAATTGGGCCCTCAGGAGATAGCTCCACCTTTTTCTTTATAGGGCAACGAAAATGTGTGCATTTGAAATAGCTGCGTGGATACTGACTTCCTTTTACCTGCCTTCACCCATACTTGTGCCAGTTATAACCATCAACGGCTGGTTTATCGGGGGCAAGAACAAGGCTTTGAGATTTAGTACCAAACTCAGAAACCTCAGGTGGTCCAGTGGAAGCAGCCATGGGTTCCAGCACTGATGGTTGCTGGTAAGATTCAGATAGGTTATTTAACGGAGCCTGGGCAGTAACTTGTGCTCACGCTTGCTGATGGGACATACCAAAAGGGCTCTACACATGAATTCGGAAGTGGTAATATGAGCAACCAAACTTGCATCCAAATGTCTTGTAACATAATGAATATGAAATCATCCAAAGCATTCGACTTCAACGCACTTTAAAGAAGATTTCCAATGCAAGATGCCCGGAGGATCATAAACCTGCTCTTTCAAAAGAAAAAGAAACTCCAAGTCCAATTGAGCTGAAATGTGAAACACAAGGTTTACTCACCAAAGCAGGAGAGAAGATTCCAGGCGAATTGAGGAAGCCGGAAGGGCTAAAGCCAGAGGGAATCATAAACATGGACGACTGCGATTCTGATCCGGAGCCGGAGACCACTAAATCCAACGGCCGATTCTGGTTATACTTAAAATCGTCCTTTTCCGAAAAGGGCGGAGGCAAGTAGGCAGATGGAGAGGTCATAGCGCCGGCGAGAAGTTCATAGAATGAAGGAGGATTGGCAGCAGTATCGGTGGAGAAGAAGAAAGAGAGGAGAGTTAAAGGGCCAGGACTGACGCTAGAGGCGGCGGAGAGTGGTAGTGGGAGTGAGATGGTGGGCGGACGTGGAAGTGATTGCGAGGAGGATTTGGCCATGATGGTTACGGAGGCTGCTTTGTTTGAGGGCTTCGGTTGCCTCGCGTGTTTGATGGTGTTTTGTTAATGTATTTACTTACCGATCGGAGGACAATTCCAAGACTCTATAAAGAGTCGAATGGTTCACGAGTATAAACGAGTCGAGATCACGATCGAACTTGTTTATTGATCGAGCTGAAAATCAGGTCCAATTCCATGTTTCTCACATGAAATGTTAGGGGCTTAATAAATCTACCAGGCATCTTGAGATTAGCTCTCATCTCAAAAATTTGTCAAGTGCATGTGTAGCTTTGTTAGAGACTAGAGTGAAGAAAGATAGGGCGGAGAAAATAAAGAGTAGTCTAGTGTGCTGGAATAGTGTTGATAACTACGATCATCACGCTAATGGGAGGATTTGGGTGCTTTGGGATAGTAGACGTATTGAGTTCCATATGTGGAAATGCTCCGATCAAATGATACATGGGTGCCTGCTGAAATTGGATTGTTGTTGGCTTGCAGTTGTTTATGCCTACAATCAGCTTGAGAGAAAAAAGAAGCTCTGGGAGGACATACAGAATCTAAACTAGTCAGTGTAAAGAAGCATGGGTAGTCTCGGGGGACTTTACCAATGTATTAGGTGTGGAAGATCAACTTTGTCGACAATCCTGTCACCCTTCAAGAGTACCAGGACCTGCGGGAAATGAAGAACAATACATGGCTGTTTGATTGTCAATCCTAAGGAGATTATTTTACCTGGTGAAACAGACATAGAGAGGGGAGAATGTATTCAAGAATAGACCGTGTACTAGGTCTATGTCACATTGAAGTATTGCCGCTGCATATCTCAGACCACTGCCTACTGTTAATCAGCCTAGAGAGGCGCCCCGTCCCAGTGAGAAGAGTCCAACTCAAACTTCTTAACTGCTTAACTGAGAATAAGAACTTCCTGGATCAAATGGCTCAGGTGTGGGAGAATGCCATGGTTGAGGGTGATCCAATGTATGTATATATTGTGGAAAAAGCTTTTAATGCTTCAACCAGTCTTGAGAGAGATGATTAGAAAAGATGGCGGAATAGAGGATGGGATCATAAAAGCTCAAGAGGAGCTGAAAGTGGCCCGACATGAGCTGAATTCGAATAAGTTCGACCCTGCAATGATCCAGAGGGAGACTGAGGCAAAAGCGGAACTGAAGAGAAAATTCTAGCGCATCGTGCTAAAGATCAGATGGCTCCAACTAGGTGACGGTAGCTCCTTATGCAAGCTGACTAGGGAGGATGGTTCCTTTGCTGTACAGCCAGCTGAGATTGAGCTAGAGGTGATATCCTTTTACAAGAAATTAGTGGGAGAAAGAACGAGAGATATGACGAGGCTGGACTTAATTGCTTTAAGGGGAGGAAAGCAAATTTCAAATGAGGAAGGTCGACTTCTAGTGCAGCCAGTCAATGATGAGGACATTTAACATGATACTGAAATCCCTTGAGAATAACAAGGCTTCGGGAGTCGATGGATATAAGGTAATTTTTTTAAAAGCACTTGGAATATAGGAAGGCTATCAAAGATCTCTTTTTGAAGAGGAGGATTTATCCCGCTGTATACTGTATTCTAGTGGCTGTGATTCCAAAATCAAAGATTTCTTGCATAATGAAGGAGATGTGTCCCATATCATGTTGTACGACATTATCTAAGATCATATCGAAGATTCTCACTGCAAGGTCGAGCACAGTTGTTGACTCTATAGTTGGCCTCAACCAATCAGCTTTTGTCCCGGTGTTGGGAGAGGGAAATTACCTGTGAAATAGTTAACAGTGAATGCTTGTCAACATTTGATTGATAAGATCACTTGCAAAATGCAGCATTGAACAGCGAGGCTTCTCAGTTTTGCTGATAGAATACAATTTAATCAAGAGTGTGATTACAAGCATTGTGTCTTGTTGGCTGCAGATTTTCCCGATCCCAAACAAGGTGCTAAAACATATTGCATGGCTTTGTAGATCATTTTTATGGAGCGGGAAGGACCTAACCTATAGAAAGGCGCCAATAGCGTGAAGCAAAGTTTGTCAACCTAGGAGAGAAAGGAGTCAAAATGTGATAGACTTAGCAGTTTGGCGCAAAGCATTCTGTACTAAGGCTCCGATTGATTGCGGGGAAAAAGTAGATAAAAAGAAAAATTAAAGAAAATTTTCAAGTGAAAATGAAATGTGTGTTTGGTTGTAAGGAAAAAAATGAAAAAATAGACAAAATGATATCAAATTTTCCTTACAACTTTGAGAAGAACACAAAAGGAAAAGTGAGCGTAGCAAGATTGAGAAGAATACGAGGAAGCTGATTTAACATTTGGCAGCGGAGAAACCAGAAAATATGAGGAAAACAGAGCTTGCAAGAAGGGCAAAGAGAAACTTGTATTGTGATGTTCCCTCCCTGTCATAATATTTCTTACATTCTTTGAACGCCCCAAAATATGTCTAAAATGAAATGTTACTTTTAATGGGCATTCTCACTTTTCCATATTATTTCACATTTTATAATTAATCATTATTTATTATCAATCAAATCAGTATTTTTTCTCCATATAGACATTATCTTTCTTTAATATTATTCATACGTCAGAAATATTATTGGACGGAGGGAGTAGATATGCAATGAATCCGGACAACAGGGTTAGCATGTCTGAAGTTTGATAGTCTTCTTATCATTTATCTTGTACTGAATGCCTTTGGAACATAATTTAAAAAAAAAGAATCCGTAAATTTATATCGATAATGTATTTTCGTAGATTCTTATTGTTAGTTAATTTCTCATTAAATTCTCAATCGAGAAGTTACAAATATCATCTTCCCAAAATATATACCCCTAAATAAATTCGAAAGGCCGAAGTCTCCGGTCAGCCCGGCATCAAAACTCAATCAGACCCAGCGTCGACCAACCTCAACTCCCTATTCCAAATAGCGGCGGCTCCTCACAAATAAAAAAAAAAACCCCAAATCCACCACTTCCATTTCCCATCTGCTCATCTCATCGTATAAAATCCACAAACCCTAAATCACAACAAACGCCTCCAAGCAAGCCCATTCCTCCATCCTTCTCCATGTCAGTTTCGCCTTCCGCGGTTTTGATTCCTTCTTTTATTTAGTAGGTTGACAAAATGAGCGACTACAACAACAACAACAACAACAGCGCCGGTGGTGGTGGTGGATTTCCTTTTCCGTTTCCATCTGCTTCGAATTTGAATTTCTGTGGAATCAGTCTTTCCAACACTGTGCATTCTGAGATTGCGCCGTGTTTGCCGCTTCCTTCACTTCCGGTTTTCTGTGGAGCGGCTGATCCGGAGCTGAGACTTTTTGATGATGAGCCGAGGTCTTTGAATCGGAGGGATATACTTGCTCAGGCTACCACAATTGCTGATATGCTTTGCAGTACTGATGTTTCTTACTTGTAAGTTTTTGTTACAACTTATTACTTCTTCATGTTTATTGTGTAGTATTTAAACTCTGCGTGGCTGTGAGGCTTGTGAGTTTGAAGTACATGGAGTTGATTTCTCATGGTTTTTGTCTTGATCTATCATCTATGTATTGACTAGCTAACGTGGCTTCATCAGTTTATGCTAAGATTACCCTAAGCACATGTGTCGTGTAAGAGTGGAAAATGTTTGAAGACATTTTGACTCATTAATAACCTATAATTTCTCCAATGGAGAAAACTGGCTATTGTTTGCTACGAAGTAAATAATATTTGGTTATTTACGAGAATAAGCATGCCGTCGTCTGTTTCCCCATTTTATCTGCGAACACAAGGTAGGTGGAGTTACCGCTGGTTTTTTGATGTTTACCCTACCTAGATAAATTCTAAGAGGACTTCAGCTGGATGCGTGTGGTTAAAATAATTATTTTTGTTTGTCGTTACTATAACGGTCAACTGATTCTTTGTAAATGAAATGGATGTTAAATTTGTTATCTCATATATAGTAGTACATTTTTACTGTTTAATGGTCATTGTAATAGATTCGAGTTATCTATTTACTGCTCTCTGTAGTCTCGCAAACACTATAAATAGCCATTTTTGCTCTTGCATTATATTATAAAATAGGTCGATCTTGTCAATATGAAAGGCAAATCCATGAAGCCAAAGTAATTGTAACTATTCCTTTATGTAGGGCTTTGTAGCAATGAATATACATAGCTTATGAATTATGATTGTCTATAACTGAAATCAGGGATACAAACAACATCGTAGAAATGCAAGGGGTAAGCACCACAATTAATCTGTGAGAACAGAGGTGTGATTTTCCATCATAACTAAGTGGAAGATTCCGATTCTGTTTTGCGGCTTTTTATATGTTTGACAACTGGATATTTCCATTTATACCAATGCCTATGAACTCATATTGCTGAATATGAATTCAACATAGAACTGCTTAATTGTCAATAATACAAGGTAACTTAATGGTTAAGATATAATAATGACCCTCTATAATTAGTATTGCTACCGTGCTAATATCAAGGTGAGTAAATCATATAACATTCCTGGGAGTAGTGAAATTTTTTTCCAGAAAAGAGAAGGAAAACAAATAGTACCAAGATGGTTACCTGGCAACATGTACTAAACAATCCCAATACACGAATATTGAGTTAAATAATTTTAGTTATTGGTTTTCTGGTTGTTAGATTACTCGAAACCTCTTTCTTAGCGAATGGACTGCCTCAGTGTCAGATCATAAGCTTGCTTTCTCGTGAGTTAGAACTAGTTTAGTATTAGATTCTTGCTTTCACTTTTCAGAATGCTGAAAACCTTTATATCGATGATGAAGTGCCTCAGTTTCAAATGCTCAGCTGGTTTATAGGCTTCTGTTGGCCCATTGCCATCACATTCTTATATTATTTTTGAAACTATGCAGGAAGCTCAGAGATGATCCTACTCCTCAACAGTGTGGTATCTCACAACCACTAGATCTCCATGACAGAGTTATCCAGTGCAATTCTGAAGCACTTTACCTTTCTATACCAGGTACAAAAAGCTCATTAAAGTTACTCATGCAGCTATGATTGATGTGAATTTGCAGCTAATTTGAATGACATATTAACCTTCCATAGAACATGCTTTTGGTTAATTATTTTCTTTATGACATCCCATCATATTCGTGGATGTTATACTTGATTACTGGCTAGTTGATTATAGAACCATGATTAAGCATGTCTTTAAAGCTGAACTAATTTTTCAAACACTTGTTGGGTTTGCACAAAAAAATTTACTCAGGTCATCTTGAAGAGAAAGTCATTGCCCGTCAATCTGAAAAGAAACCTGAGCACATTGATCTTTCATATGGAAAATATCCGAATGATCAGAAGGCAACGTCGAATCATAAGTCCAGTGTAACGAATGTGTGAACGACCTCCATAAGCTTAATGAATTGGTCCCTATCTTCTTCTCCTCTGAACATGTTTTGATACACGGTGACAGGAAATATATGCGACAGCTGCATCGAAACCAAAAGTAAAAAAGAAACGCGGGGAAAGCAACACATCATCTAAAGCCATAGATACTGTGGAGCTTCAAGGTTCAGTTTTTTAGCTTTCTTGATTATTTAAAAAGTTTATAAGTCATGTATTATTTTATGCAGATGCGGCCATAAGTAAATTTTGTGAAGTGTTGGAGGATTTCTTTCGTAAAGCAGAAGTTGAAAATGATGATCAGGATGAAGCTGAATGGTTATCTGTGCCGACTAATGATCTGGGAATGATTGTAAATGAAATAATATCCATGCGATCTAAAACGATCATCCATTTGGTACCTGTGGATACTCTAGTTAGACTTTTGAAAGTGCTGGACCATCAGATTCACGGAGCTGAAGGGATATCAATTGACGACTCTGAACTTGTGAGTAAAATACAAACAAAGTCCCAAAGAATGTTATTTTTTCATATGCCACTACAAATTTAGGGATTGTTTGAAGACATAGTTCTCCGTCATAATGTATATTCAGAAGAAACTCTTTTGGAAAAAATTTACATCAGTTTCACCTTATTACTTTTAACTGAAAAAATATAATGTTCTTCTTAGCACCTGGTTGCTCCAGCGACATGCTGTTATCATTCATTGGTTGTTGATGCGTACTGCTTTTAAATTGCCCGATTGTTTGTTATTTTCCAGTCTGATTCAGACCTTTCGCTGGTCCTTTGTGCCCTGGAGTCAATTCATGCTTCTGTTTTGATTATGGCTAGCAGCAGCATGCCAAAGCAGCTGTACAAAGAAGAGGTAGTAGTTTCCTTTCGGTTATGATACGAGGCCGTCTCCATCACGCATTGTTCTTTCTTGTTCATAAGACTGCTGATTGTTGATAGCGATTCCTCAATTTTTTTCCGGGTTCTGTAGATCATTGAAAGAATCCTGGAGTTCACCCGCCGACAGATTATGGATATCATGTGTTTATATGATCCATCATACCGGGCAATGCATAAACCGAGCGTGGATGAGTTTGCAGATGGTACTTGCCCTTTAACGTTAATTATATTTGATGACATAGAAACTTAAAAAAACAGTGTCGTCCATCTTCAATAAAGTATACCATCTATGTATTTTATGCTATACAGCTCAAAACTTTGAATTCTGGTTATAGGTGACGGGGATGAGGAGTATGACATTGATTATGGCTCTGCAAGCAAGAAGCGTAGAAGTTCAAAGATCACTAAACCAAAAAGATCAGGGAATAACAAGTATATCATCCTTAACTCTCCCTTCTAGTTAATTGGTGTCTTAAGTCTACGTTTGGAATACCAATGTAAATTTTTTATTCAGGCTCTCTACTGCGGCAAATGTGATCTTGCAGAAATTGTGCATTATCCTTGGCTTCTTCAAGGACTTATTTATGGTGGAGCGTTTGTCTGATAGTTGCATTTTACAACTGTTGAAGACATGTTTCACAACTTTCTTAGTGGAAAATATTCACCTTTTACAGTTGAAAGCCATTAGCATGATAAGTGGGGTACTAAGCTCTGTGCCTGTCTTTTCGCTAATTATCCTCAACTTCTCTCAATAATTTGGCATGTTTACAATGTGGATGCAGATATTTTTCTCTTATAAGCAGCATCAAACTTTTGTGATAGATGAGGTACTTCAAGTTTTGTGGAAATTACCCGTTTCAAAACGAGCACTGAGAGCGTATCTACTCCCTGATGAAGAACAGCGGCAAATCCAGATGATCACTGCCTTGCTAGTTCAGTTGGTTCATTGTAGCGCCAACCCGCCTGGTACTCTAAGACAAGTACCTGCAGGAACTCTTAAAGATGTGGCTGTTGAGTCTGGCTACCTTACAAATTGTCATGAAACCGTGACAGGTATGTGTGTTTCATTTTGGAGCCGGGTTCTTCAGCGTATAACAAGTGTAAAAGCTCAGGAGGCATCTGAGTTAAAGGCTACCGTGGAAAATCTTGTCACTGATCTTTTGATAATACTAAACCTGCCTGAATATCCTGCAGCTGCGCCTCTTCTGGAGGTAAATTTACGTCAGTGTGCTGTAATATTCTTTTTGCAAAGTGATTTTAACTTGTATCTGAAAAGCTGAATTGTTCACAGGTTCTCTGTGTGCTGCTTCTTCAAAACGCTGGACTAAAATCTAAAGACATCTCTGCACGGTCTTTGGCTATAGATCTCTTAGGCCCTATTGCTTCTAGGTTAAAAAATGATGCCGTGGTTTACAAAAAAGACCAGTCTTGGATAACACAAGAATTAGCTGATGGGGAGCTTCCAGATCACATATTGAAGGATGCATGTTCAGCTTGCGCTATTGGAAGGACTGACCACCTGTTACTTGATTGCCAAAGCTGTTCTAGATTATTTCATTCAGAATGCGTTGGGGTTAAAGAATATGAAATCACCAACAGTGGATGGGATTGTCCAATTTGTGTCTGCAAAAAGCAACTTCTCACTATACAGTCCTATTGCAAATTTAAATATAAGGATGGCAATATTGTTGATTTTGAATCCACTAATGGATCTGAATCCCCCACTTTAATCACACAAGCTGAAGTCATTCAGCAAGTTCTATTAGATTATCTACATGATGCAGAATCATCCGAAGATATGCACATCTTTCCTCGATGGTTAGTGACTTTTTTCACTGTTTTGAAATGATAATCCTTCAAATATTTTTAACTTGTTCTTTTCTCTTAGTGGTTGAATGGCATTTTTGGAGATTTATTTGTAATATTTCTTGTAAGTAGGTTCCATCTCTGCATGTGGTACAAAGACAATCCCAAATCCGTTCAGAATTATGATTTTTACCTTGCAAGACTGGGATCAAAAACTATTGTCCGCCATTCATGGAGTATCCCTCCGTGGTCAAGGGATACAGCTAAAAAAGTTACTTTAGCTTTGGGACAGCACAGTTCTTTCTCCCGTGGGTTTGATAAAATTTTGTACATGTTATTGGTGAGTAATTTTTGTTAATTTCCCTTCATTAGCAATGTTGTAACTTTCCTCTCATGGACTTTCAACTCCAGGCAAGTCTGCGGGAGAATTCTCCTGTCATTAGAGCAAGAGCAATACGTGCGGTAAGTTGGAATATCCATATTGAGTTTTGTTAAAAGCGTTAGCCCATCACTCATATTGGATTATCAACTTAGCGATATGAGTTAAATACTTTTTGATGTTGGAATTAATTCTTGAATCGGGTCAGGTAAGTACTATTGTAGAGGCCGACCCGGAAGTTTTGTGTGAGAAAGCCGTTCAGTCTGCAGTTGAAGGGAGATTCTGTGACTCGGCAATATCTGTAAGAGAAGCTGCTTTAGAACTTGTTGGTAGGCATATTGCTTCTCATCCTGAAGTTGGTTTACAGGTATCTCACTTTGGTCATTATGTATTTATCAATTTATCTCCCATATGCATGTTTCACGTGGCTCTTACATTCATGTTATTTGTAGTATTTTGGGAAAGTTGCTGAGCGAATCAAGGATACTGGTGTAAGTGTTCGCAAGAAAGCTATAAAAATAATCAGAGATATGTGCACTTCAAATTCTAACTTTCGGGAATATACAAGTGCATGCATTCAGATCATTTCACGTGTCAGTGATGATGAAGCTAGTATCCAAGTAAGGCAGTAGATTTATTTCGTACCCTTCTGTTTGTGCATTGAAAAGCCTCATTTTGTAAACCTTATCCGTACCGTGGGAATGGTCTTTGACTATTGATGTTTATCTGACTTCGGACCTTTTATAAAATTCCACACTCTAGTTGACGGTAACAGCCTAATTATTCATGATGATATCATCTCTTAATTGTTGAATTAGAACAAAACAGCAAGGACGTCAAGATCTAAATTTTATCCACCATGTCACTCTGGTTTTGTTCTAACTCTCTTGTTTCCTCTACTGGTCTATTTCTTCTTCTTGTTTTTAGGATCTTGTTTGCAAGACATTTTATGAATTCTGGTTTGAGGAACCTTCCACACCCGAGATTCAATTTTATGGCGATGGTAATGCTGTTCCGATGGAGATAATTAAGAAAACGGAGCAGATTGTGGAGTTGTTAAGGAGAACCCAGAGCCATCAACTGCTGGTCACTGTTATCAAACGGAATTTAGTCCTTGATTTTTTTCCGCAATCAGCTAAAGCTGTTGGTTTAAGTCCTAGTTTACTGGGATCAGTACGGCGGCGCTGTGAGTCGATGTGTAAGTGCCTTCTTGAAAAGATTTTGCAGGTACCTTATCTTGACCTCTAATATTTGAGTTGTTTTTGTCTGGCTACCGCTCTCTAGCTAATAGTCCGGTCCCTGGACAGGCAGATGAGAAGAACGGCAAGGCAGTTGAGATGTTCACCCTGCCTTATGTCCTGGCATTGCATGCATTCTGTATGGTGGACCCAGCACTTTGTGCGCCAAACTCTGATCCTTCTCAATTTGTGGTCACATTACTCCCTTATCTTAAGAATCAGGTGTTCAATCAATTTTACTGGCATCTCTTGTCATATCAAACTGGTATCTATATCTATGATAGCTAACTGTTCTAGCCTAGGTTACTCAATGCATATGCTACTATGCTAGTTTATGAATGTTCCCAGGGATTCAATTTCTTGATAGCTAAATGTGGTGCGAAGTGCCTGTCAGTTTTTAAAATTTGTGTTCCAAGTAATATTCAGTGTTTTGATTTGAGATTATTCTGTTGGCCATTTGTGGAGTCTGTACTTCAGTTCTTTGATGTGACTGCTCTCCTCATTCTGTTTGAGTCTGCAGGGGCTGTTAAGGCCATGTTCGATGCACACTGATTCTAAATAACCTTTTGTATTGTTGATCTCAGGTGGACAGCAGAGTTGTCGCTCAACTGCTCGAGAGTATCATTTATGTCATGAATGCTGTTCTGCCCTTGCTTCGAAAAATTCCCCCAAGTTTAGTTGAAGAACTTGAACAAGACTTCAAAAACATGATCGTTCGTCATTCTTTCCTGAATGTTGTGCATGCTTGCATCAAGTAATCATTTTCCCTTCGTCTTTTTCCTGACATATGTCATTGTTTATCCTTTCTACTTTTCTTCCATTTGCACCAAATTGGTTGTTTTGTGGTGGACTTATTATATGTTTGCTGGGGCGCTATGGTTATAGCCAAGACATTATCTTCATTACTCAACTTAGAATTATGTGATAATTTAATGTTCAGTTAAGTTCAGCGTATTCTGTGTCATCAAAAGTAAAATTCAACTTTTTTTTTTTTTTGCTGAAAACAACCAACCCTTAGATATTATGTATTAATCAAATATGTCCACTTGGCTGCAATTTTCTGTCACTTTCTTGGTTAGGAATTTAATACTTCTTTTCATTCTTTGTAAGTCACGCACATGATTATTATTATATTTTTAAGTGATGGCTTGGTATGGTCAAGTATCTTTGAAGTAATCTCCTTGTCATGAACGGCTTTGTTAGGAATTTTGATTCCCTTGATTTCCGAGTAAACTAGGTATTTTTATTGCATTTTCTGAGAAATGATTGTTGATTAAAGTTAATTTAGGAACAATTATCTTTCTTCTTTCAGTTTTATGCATGGTAATTTCCTGTCGTTGTGTAATCATATTTAATATTCACAAATGCAGGTGCCTCTGCTCACTTGTTCAAGTAACAAAGAAAGGCCCTGCTGCCATTGGGAATCTCATTCAGGTGTTCTTCAAGCGTTTGGAATCACAAGGCGTGGAAAATAAGCAGGTGCCAGCTCTTAAGTTTAATGAGCGTTCATTCTTGTACTGGAACCTTCGATTTTAATTGTCTGCATTTTCTTTTATCCCCAACCTATCTGCTAGATGAAACCCACTCCGGCCCATCAGGATTCAAACTCTGATTCGCTTGAGAGGTTCATTCTTATGATGCCTACTATAGCCAACTGAGCTACGCCCTGATGGGTGATGGTGTCAGGATTAATGAAAAACAACATGGATAAAAAGTAATCTTTTTTGGTGTTCCTCCTTTGCTACCTTGTCCCCCAAACTCCTCTTTTTGTATGACCCACTCAACACGATATGATATATTGCCATACTTTCAAAGACTAGAGAAACTAGTTGGAGTGTTTCACTGAGTCATATGTTTTGTAGTATATTTGTATATATAAAAGAGCAGGCAATTATTTGTCAGTTCAATTTGATCTGTATGTCATGCATAATCCTTTGACCTATGCCTAAAAATTGTTGTAGTATATGTGTGAAATTTTAGCCTGGTTTCTCTATCTTGGTTTGCTGTTTGCAAGAAAATGTTATACTTGAGAAAGCCTTTGTTTTCTAAATCCAGATGGTGGCTGTTTGAAAAATTCTTATTTTGATTTTTATCATGGAGATTATATTCCTCATTCATGGTTGCAAGTCTTTATATCTTAAATCAAGCATACTTACTGCGTATCCTCTTTCTTGTTATTGTTTCTATTAACTTATAATCAAGTAAATAGTGGTTATAGCTCCTCAATCCATCGGAAACAGAGTTTTATTCAGAGGTTGTTTAAAAAAATTCATGCATCTGACAAAAAAGTAACGTGAAGTGTTAGTTTCGAAGTTCTTTTCAATTTTGATGTTTCCCAATCCTGTCTACAATACATTTGTTGCTGTAATTTAGTGGTGATGGACTAGGCAGTGATTCTGATGAAAAATATGTGCTCTGCACTATTCAGCAAATCGGACGTTCATTATTTTGTCTTGGGTTGCTTATACGATATGGGAGCGGGTTGCTGACCTCTTTTAATAGTAGCAGTACAGAAGTGATGAGCAGCCTAACGTTGTTAAAGAATTATCTTAAATCTGATGACTTTGTCATCAGGGTTCGGTCATTACAGGTAAAATAAGCCTCATCTCATCATGTGACCCTGGAGTAATATCACTGCTTATTTTAAAATGCTTATATCTTAATGCCTTTGCAGGCTCTAGGGTATGTATTCATCGCCAGACCAGAATATATGCTGGAAGATGATGTAATTAAGATTTTGGAAGTCACTTTATCCGCAGAGTCGGATCCTCGTCTCAAGGTATACTATACATTTGGCACTCATCACTTGTGATTCATTCATTTTTGCTTAGTCATGGACTCATGTATTTTACCAGATACAAGCACTGCAAAGCATATACGAGTATCTCCTGGATGCCGAAGCTCAGTTAGCTGCAGCTGCAGATAAGGGAAGTAATTTTACTGTTCACTCAGCTAATGGGGGCTATAATGGCAGCTATATTGTTGAGGAAGTAGTGTCATTAGCTGGCACTAGTGTGCCTGTTGCTGCTGGTGCGGGAGATACAAATATATGTGGGGGGATTGTGCAGTTGTACTGGGATCATATCCTTGGTAGATGCTTAGATGTTGATGAGCTTGTTCGACAATCAGCCCTAAAGGTACAACATGTAGTGATGTGCTTGTAGTTAGTGCTATCTAGAGATTTTTTTAAAAATTGATTGCGCTTGCTGGAGCTTAGCAATAATGACACCTGACGTAGTCATTTATGACTTAAGCATGTATATTAGGTTCAAGGTTCCGGGATCAAACTAAGAGCATTCCATAAGTGTAGCATTCTTGAAACTTCATTGTGGTTTGCTGAGATATTGATGTTACTTCAGCATTGCAGCTACTGTCAGTGGTGCAGAGATGCATTCTTTGTAAGAATAGCATTTTTCCATATTGATGTGCATGTTTTTATTACCTTCTTTCAAATCAAATTTTCAGACTAGTTCAACCTACAAAGGTCTGCAAATATTATTACAAAGTTGGATGGAAAATCTTTCTTTTAATGTAATTAACTGGGCTTTAGGTTTATCTGGAAATAAATCACTTATGTGGCTCGGTTTCACACTGAGTTGTATAGTTGTCTACCCTTGCTCAGCGTGCTTCATGACAGTATGCTACATCGACGGCTTGTTTTTATTTTCTTTGGTTAATGCAGATTGTGGAAGTCGTTCTGAGGCAGGGTCTTGTGCATCCCATAACTTGTGTACCGCATTTGATCGCTCTTGAGACAGATCCAGTGGAGGCCAACTCAAAACTGGCACACCATCTTCTTGCAAATATGAATGAGAAGTATGCGTATATAAATTTTTATCGATAATTTGAACTTGAAAATACGAACTGAACCTGACCAACACAAATTTCAGGCATCCTTCGTTTTTTGAGAGCCGGTTGGGTGATGGCCTGCAGTCATCATTTGCTTTTATTCAGTCATTGGCCTATGGTTCTCAGTCTCTGGGTTCTCTACATACTAAAGGAAAACTGGAAACCGATTCTTCTGCGTATGCAAGGCTTGGAGTTTCTCGAATCTACAAGCTCATTCGTGGAAATCGCACTTCAAGAAATAAATTCATGTCCTCGATTATACGGAAATTTGATACTCCAAGTGGAAATGATTCAGTCATTTCGTTCCTTGTGTAAGTGCTATATAGCTGGTGCTGCTCCATTGTAATGGCGATAAAACCTACTTACTGAAATGTTCTTTCTTTTTTTTTGCAGATACTGCACTGAAATTTTATCATTGTTACCCTTCACAACACCTGATGAGCCGCTTTATCTAATATACACTATAAATCGACTCATGCAAGTCAAGGCTGGGGACCTGGAGGCAAACATGAAGTCTTCAATTGGGCGCCTCTCGCAAGAACAGGTCCAGAAAATGTCTTGTGAAAATGGAACATCAAAACAAGATTTAGATGCTTGGCCTGCCTCCAATATCATGGCTGATATAGACTTAAATGGGACGCATCAGCAAGAACCAGTTGAGCAGATTTGCTTCATTAATCCTCCAAGTAGCTGTAGTTTCACTGTCATCTCGGGGAAAGATATGGAAAAGGTCCAGGTAAAATCACAAACTAATGTGCATTACGGTATTAAAGCTATGAAACCCAACAGCATTTTGAGTTTTCAACCATACTGCTAATGAACAGTAATGAAATCTCATCATTGGTGATTTTTGTTATCAGTTGTCACATGGTAATCTACCGGGGTTTATAATTGGTGATTTTTGTTTTCAGGCTGATTGTCTTGGGGCAGTAGCTCTTCAACTCTTACTGAGGTTGAAAAGGCACTTGAAAGTTGTTTACAGCTTAAATGATGCTCGCTGCCAGGTTTGTTGGTGTCAGTTCTGCTAGACGATATATTTCTTTTTTAACTTGATCTGGAAAATATTTTTTAGTATACTGATATCAACATGAATTTTTGCAAATTTATTTCAGGCATTTGCTCCCAACGAATCTATAAAGGCAGGGGAGGCTCTGACAAGGCAGAATATGCCGCTAAATGTTACTGGAATATGTACCATGCTGCCTACAAATCGCCAAGAATTGTTACAAAGATACCAGGTGGGCGAACTGCCAACATTTCTCATCTTTATCTGTTACATTGGATCTCTGGACCCCTCTTATCATAATAGCCAAACCTTAGATGCTGAGAGATGGATACTCCATGATTTTGTATGATGTGTAGTTGCAATTTATACAATCCAACTGATGGGGGCAGAGTGGGTTTCTCTATCGGGTACGCTAGAAAGGTAGAATAGGAATTGGTAAGAAGATAAAATAAAAGTGTTTTATACATTTTAACCAAAATATAAAATATAAAAAATGCTATGTCAATTTGATGATTTACTGGATGGGTGTGGTTTATAAATTCAAACAAGTTTGTATCCAGTATTTCCCCCAGGAAATGTTTATTCATTTTATCTATTTATCTGTTTGACTACTATCTCAATGTGATAAGTGAAAACATTCATGTAATGTAAAATACAACCATTTCCCGTCGAATTGGGCTCAGTAGGGATATGAATATAGTATTATAATCCTTTCTTTAAGATTTCAATTTAGTACACATGGTAGGGCTTGCATGAGAGTATTAGTCTCAGCCGATAATGAAAGGAGTAACAAAATATTTCATTTGCACAATTAGCGTTGGGCAGTATGTGGCATAATTGGTACTTCAATATTTAAAGATTAAGGCTCTTGCTTTATTTCAAATGATGCCGACCACACTTTGCTTGGAAAGTTTTTCATGCACAAACTCTTGCAAATCAAAACTGCCACTTGGTTTATATTGCTTCTTGCGGTGTTGCAGGAATTTAAGAGTGCTCTCAAAGAGGATACCATGGATTATTCAACGTACACAGTGAATGTCAAAAGGAAAAGGCCCGTGCCCAAAAAAAGTGGAAGGTCTGGTCGGAGGGAAGAGGAAGACGATGATTATGACGATGAAGACTGGAACAAACATGCTCGCAGATCAGGTAATAGTGGTAGAAAAAATACTCGTGCAAGTATACGAGTGTAATTCATAGAGATGGAGGGGAAGTTAGGTTTACCCCCATTGTACAGTAATTTTATGAAAGAATTGGGGGATATAGGACTGTAAGCGAAAAGGTCAAAGGTTTTGTAAAGGAGGAAAACAACAATCTGGAGGTTGATGGTTTGCTGCGTCCATATATGATTGTGTTCTCACAGTAGTCGGCTTCTAGACATAGCTGGAATGCTATTCCTTTACGAGGAGCAGAGTGGTAAATCAGCCATGTAAAAGAACAACTCATTTTGGAGAAATGAATCAAAAGGTTCATTCTCAACTTCGTATGCTGCGTTGTCTGTCTATCTGGTATTATTATTGTTATTACTTTCAATACAAAATCAGCAAGGGACGTTAGAATACAGAAAATCGTTATCGCTGGAAATGTCATGTCGCATAAAGATGTTCGTGATTGCACATGTATGATCGGATTACACTGCCTTACATTGCCAGACCATTTATCTGGAGCTTTAAAAAGTTAAAGATTGCTTTCAACCCAGGGTAGGTTCATCAACAGTAATATTTGAGAACAGCTGAAACAGAAACATAAATGCACCCACATTCAGCATACACCGAAACAAATCTCATCGTCGATAAACATTCATAAACCGAAACAGTCTGGCCAAAGCAAAACAATTATACACAACAACATACTGTATGTTTCACACATTCCTTATACTCTTCCCACTGTAATATCAGCAGCACACTGTTTGACTCGATTTATTCCCATAGAGAAGCTCGCATACCAGCAGGGTTACCCTGGCTAAAAAAAACATATGGCTTATATAAAATTTGAGGCATAAAATATAAAGACTAAACACATATTTTGGTTGAAAATATAAGTTTTTAGCTATTGCTGATAGATAGTATATTTCAGTGTTAAATATAGGAGTGATCTAAAAAAATTAATACTATTCAAATGAGAAAGAGAATATACTTGCCTAATGAGTTAATAATTCATCCTCGACATGTTCTCGTTAATAATATATTCCGTACTATGTCCTCTTTTGTTTTTCCTACATTTCTATTTGGATGTCTCATAAAGTTCTTTCTATTTTCTTTTATGACAATTAATTTACTCTCACAATATACTCTCTTACATACTTTATCTTTCTCTTACTTACTTTTATCTTGTTTTTACTCTCACACTTTCATTATTCCTTAATTACCGTATCATGTACAAAAATAGAAAGATCATTTGGGGAGGGAAAGAGTAGGGTGGCAATTGGACCTGCCGCCCTGCCCCGCGTCGCCCCGCAAGTTAAACGGGACAGGGCGGGGCAAAAAAAATTTGACCCGCCTCGACCCGCGACGGGTCCGCCCCACCCTGCCCCGACCCGTGATTAATACTAATT
>JAWWMW010001766.1:30123-63309 GCA_035048345.1 Echeveria elegans | reverse complement strand
AATAATCAAATGTAATTTATTAATTATTTTTAAATTTTCTGTTCAGTTCAGTTCAGTTTCAGTTCAACTCAAAAGAAGGGACCCATAGTGTAAGTGACGTTTTGGTTAACGGAGCGTCATTACCAATAACGCTCGGTATGGTGTATAGAATGTGACCGCATTCATAGTTCATATGTAGACTTTTAGGGCGTAGATCATTTTTTTTCTATCACTCATAATAATTTTCTCTATGTGCAAATTTATTCACATGAACTTTTTTCATCATACGAGGAAGATTCAACAAATGACCATCGTAAAGTTGGACAAACCCAGCTAAGCAATCCGTGTAATTTCCCTGCACCATTCAATTCAATAGTCGAACAAATTAATTAAACCCTAGAATTTCCATGCATCTTCCTACCAAATTAACTACGACATCGTTTCGTTTACTTAAGTCTTCCCTCCTTTTTATACCTTCTCATTTTCCATCACGCTTCCTCTAAACCATAGTATTAAACTAACGCCGACTCTCTCCCACAACCCATCCCAACCCTCCATCTCAAACCCTTACGTGGGTCCAATATATCTCATCCGTCCCTCTCATCGGACTTTTCTTATTCAATTCCACATTCTCTCGTCCTCCTTTTTAAACCTTAATCCCGTCAAACTTAGCAACCAATTTCTTTTGTACAATGGAAACCTACACGAACATGCATAATCACATACCACTCTCAAATCTCCATTCTTTATAATCTCTCATTCTTCACTGTATTTCCTTGTTACAAAAAAAATGGCTGATTCAGACAAACTAAAACCAGTTGCGATAAGTCATAACTTGAGTAAGTTTAGGCATTGCACACGCCACCCGAGTCATAGACAGTCTCCCGGCGTATGTTCTCTTTGCGTCAACGAGAAGCTCGCAAGATTGGCAACGTCCAAATCGCCTTCTTTGCTAAGAGGGTATTCAGTTACATCCTCTTCTTCGTTGTCTGAGGTCTCCTCTTGCTCATCATCCGAGTGTTTAAGTCCAAGAGAAGTCCGAGCCAAGTATACCAAGGGAGGATCGGTTTCATTTGTGAAACGGAGGGAGAAGGTGGAGGAGGACGACGTGGTTCTAAGTAAAAGCAAGTCGATGGCTGCGGCGTTTGCGAGGAGGGTGAGATCAGGTGGGGAGAAGGTGAAGAGAAGCGGTGGGTTTTGGTCAAAGGTGTTGAAGCGGACTAACAGGAAGAAGATGGAACGATGAGATTAGTGTCGTTTTGTTATTTACAAAATTTGAAAAGTCAAACTCTCGCTATACAAGTAGTACTATTTATAGAATATTCATTTATTTTAATTTATATTTTGTGGAATATAACTACTCCATCATAATTGGGCCGGCCCAAAATAAAGTCCACAGTCAATGACGAGCTCACAAATTCAATCATCCTACGGGCTTCAACTGAGTACGATGATACCAAAATGAGTATGAAATTTGATTTTTGAGGATAGGAATTTGGATAACACGAAATTGGCCAAATGGAACAAACCACACGTGTCCACACCTCACCAACTCTCCATATCTTCTCAGATAATGAAACTCTTCAGTTTCTCCACATTTTCCCTACTGTAGCAATCTGCTTGGAGAAGCAGAGTGCGTAGTTGAGTGGCAGCCATGGCTTTGTCATTCCTCTCAACACTTCCTACTGTAATTTCTCCTCAACCCTCAACCTCAATCAAATGCACCATTGTTCCTACCGTAAGTCTTCATCCTGCATTTTATGCTCTCTCGCTTGCTCGACTACTTTTCAACTCTTAGAATGATCTAGGGTTCTTACACAAATGTGGCTTATATATATATATTTGATTTGTGTAGAAGAAGTTCTTAAATGGAGAATTATGTGAAGAAATAGCTTCGTCCCGTCATCCGAATGGAAATCTTTCTGGTGTATAGGATCTGCTTTTTTATTTTAGCTATTTCATTTTTTTATTTTTTTCCGTATCTCTATTTGATTTTCATAATGCTTACTGAATTTTTATTATTTATCGAATATTACTATAATGCTTACCAATTTTATTTAATTTTTTAAATATTTTTCGTGTCTCCCTTTGATTTCTCGTGTCTCAATTCGATTCCATTCAAACTTTCCAATATTCTTCAAACCATTTTTATTTTTAATTTGTACATATGAATTTAATTTTTTTTATTTTTAAATGTAAATGGGTAAATTTTTTTAGTGAATTTTTGAAAATTTTGGAGTTTGTAATTTTATTTTTTAAAATTTTAAATCTTATTAATTTAAAATGGGTATTTTGTATTTTTTTCTTATTTCTATTTTGACATATTTCTATTTTATCTTTTGCCTATTTTGTCTTATTCGAATTGATATTAGCGACAAACATAAGGATTTAGCAACGAAAATCAGGTCGTCGCTGTAGGACCGGTTGGACACTTTTTTTGTCCTTTAACGGATCTATTCTATTATTAATATAGATTATTATTTTAATGAAAAAAATAAAAAACAATAAAACTTTTAAAAAATACAACTCCAAAGTTTTTTTTTATTAATTAGAGTGCATTGCTCACCTTTAGCCGGACTATTCTATTATTAATATAGATTTTACGTGCATTGTTCGACATTATAATTAGAGTTAATTGTACAAAATTAATACTATAATATAGTTTTTGCACAAAATCACCATTATAAATACTTTTTTAACTTAAACACATCTATAAAATCTCATGTTAACAAATGACCACCTTTGCTAATATGAAAAAACTTAATAATTTTTAAAATGAAAGTATATATATATATAATATAAGAAAAAATTATATTAAATTTAAAATAATTTAAATTTATCAAACCAAATTTTAAATTTTCTATAAAAAAAGTTTTAAAAAAATACAAAATTGCAAAATGGACCAAAGCCAAATAACTTTATATTATATCAAGTATATTTGTTTTATATTTTCTATTTTTTAAAGTTTTTATAATAACAAATGTGGTTTTTTGTTAACATGAAAAATTTATATACACGGTTAAGCAAAATGATACTGATGATTTTATGCAATGAACTCTTATAATTATTGTGCTTAAAAGCTCGGTTGATTTTGGTGAATGTGAATCGATTTTTGACAATGGGTTTGTTTACAACGGGTTTCTTGACAATGGTTCATGTTGAGTTACTCTTTAATAAAAATGCAGGGTATGATTCGTTGTAATAGAGTAGAAACAAATGTTTACGAGGATGATCGTTATCGTAGAAGAGAGGTCCTAAAACTTACTGGGGCTACTGTTGGACTGGTGAGTTCCCCAAACATATACTCGAAATCATTCGCTATATCTTTTATTGTAGGGTGGTGCACACTTGAGGTGAAACTAGTCAAGCAATGGCTACGTATGGTCACGAGTTTTTGATGACCTTCTACTAGTCCTTTGAATGTTTAGGGCTTAGTATCCGGGTTATGTTCGTTCACTGGAATTGCTAGTGCAGCTGATCTTATTCAAAGGCAACAACGCTCTGCATTCTTAAGTAAGCGTAATCGTTTGTTTGTCATCAAGATACATATTTACTCCTTGAGACTGATATGTGCTCTTTTTTTCATTCCCTTTTCAGATAAAATCAAGGGGATACTCTACACTGCAATGAAGGTGAATTTTAACCGTGAATACCTGATGAAATGAAATCTCGTGAACAATTTTTTTAACAAAGTGAGTCGCAATGTTTCAGGACAACCCAGATCTCATTCCTTCCTTGCTGACATTAGCATTGAATGATGCCATTACTTATGATAAGGTAGGTTGATGTCTTATTCACTTTAGACATGCAAATGGATGATACTGCGTGTTTGATTATCGTTTAAATTCCCAGGCAACGAAAACTGGAGGTGCCAACGGATCAATCAGATTCAGGTAATATTATCATGTGGCATAATCTTGTTGTCATTTCGGCATTACCAATATTGAGTTTTGCTGTTTGACTTCAGTTAGTTGCAAGTATTATCAGATTTTCGTTATACAGTAAATTCATAATCATGCCTCTTCACATTTTTCTGCTTGAAGCTCAGAGATTAGCAGGCCTGAAAACAAGCCGTTGGCTCCCGCCTTGCGACTGCTTGATCAAGTCAAAGATGAAATAGACCAAGTTTCACTAGGTGGACCCATTACATATGCTGATCTTATCCAACTTTCAGGTTATTTTACAGCTTTACTTTATGGTTTTGGAGAAGCTCATCCCGCTTACTTCTGCACGACTGATACAATTTTTATCTCTGACCATAGCTCAAAGTGCATTGAAAAGAACCTTCCTAGACGCAGCAATTCGCAAATGTGGTGGGAATGAAGAAAAAGGGAACCTTTTGTACACCGCATACGGTTCAAATGGGCAGGTAACTGAGCTACTCAGTTGGTTGAGAAAGAAAAAACATTTACAAAAAAAATTACAATACCTCATCTCTCTCATACTTCACGTCTCATATTTGATAGTGGGGTTTGTTTGAGAGAAATTTTGGTAGATCGGACAGCGATGATACAGATCCGGAAGGCAGGGTTCCGATATGGGAGAATGCCAGCGTCAAAGAAATGAAAGATAAGTTTATAGCTGTTGGTCTAGGTCCCAGACAGGTCCATAGTTCCCCTCCTAATGATTTCTTCCACATAAGCAAAAGCCATTTTATAAGCGTCCGAGTCTGAACCCCTTTTTTTTTTCTGAGCAGCTGGCCGTTATGTCTGCATTCTTGGGCCCTGAGCAGGAAGCAACTGAGGCACGACTAGCGACTGATCCTGAAGTCGCTCCATGGGTTCAGAAATATCAAAGCAGCCGCGAAACTGTTTCAGAAACCAATTATGAGGTCAGTACCATGAAATTTCTATTAATAAAAAAAAGTGTGCCTTACAATACGTAAGCATATGTTATTTTCTTATTTCAGGTCGATCTTATTACTGCATTAACAAAGCTCAGCACGCTGGGACAATCAATCAACTATGAAGCATATACTTACCCGGTCAAGCGGGTAGACTTTACTAAGCTGAAGCTCTGAATTAAATCAGACTCAGATCCTTTTTGTTTTCCTGCACAAAAATAATGTCATTTACCAATTTAAGTGTAACTGTAAACGTACACATGAAAACGTTGAGCTCCCTTCGCCATGAGATTGTACACAACCTCCCATTTTGTTTAAAATTCAGGGCTTTGGAGAACTATTGGAGAACTATTAACTTGATGACTGTTTATCGGAAATCACCTTTTAAATACGGTTCCCCCCAAATGTATCAGTCTTCTACTGCTTCAAAATATGGTCTGTAATAATCAATATCTCCCTATATATAAAGTGCAAGGAGGGGATTGCCGGTTACTACTACTGGCCACAAATTTATACCAAAAATGTCCCTACTGTCCAAACTAATTACGCATTAAACCAGTCACCCTCCACGGCGCATACCACCAGTCACCATACAGAGGAAAGAAGAAACCGACTCACGCGACTTTCTAAGTGAAGCGGAAAACGTTGGAAAGTTTGAGAGGAATCGAATGGAGTCACGGGAAAATTTTGAATTTCTAAGTGATTTTGAAAGCGAGACAAGACGAGTCTTTTCAAAAAATCATCCATGTCCCAACTCAATCAGGTTAAGATTGTATTTAGATATGAACATCTAAGTTCTTATTTAGAAAAGATATAAAAAGTGAGACAACAAGTGTCTATTCACATGCATTCCCGTTGGAACGACGGGTGGACTGTTGCTCTATTATAATGCAAAAAATTCATCATCAAATAGACAATGCATAAATTGCCCATGCACTCCACAAATTATTACAATTAAATGACATCATCCTATAGCAACCTAAACGGTCGTCGCTAAAACCATCACACATTCAGTGGCGAAACTTTAACAGTCGTTGCTAAAAGCATCACCCATTCAGCGACGGAACATTAATAATCGTCACTAAAACCTTATGATCTTATTTCCACCCATTACCCATTCATTCATCGACGAAACTTTAACAATCGTCGCTAAAACTCATCCATTTTGCGACACACCAGTCATTGCTAAAATCATTCATCCCTTTTCGAAGTTTCGAAAATAGAGCAACGGAGAAAATGAGTGAAGAATCGAAGAATAAAGCATAAGAGATGATGGAAAGTAGAGTGAGAAACGTTAGAAAGTTTGAGGGGAATCGAATGGAGACATCGAATCAAAGACACCGAATATAAAAGAGATTTTAAAATAGAGACAACAAGCATTTGTTTCTTCCTTGTTCTCGTTGAAACGACGAGTGCCTACACTTGTTTACAAAATTTTAATTTTGCATTGTTCCATTTTCTGTTTCTTCCTCGGGTATTCTCCTTAACTCTTCTTACCCAATCTTAACTGTCTTTAAAATAAATTAAGGCAAAACATAGGGACCTAAACAATACAAAAATAAAACATAAAAAACTAACAAAAAATGGTGCTTGCGGAGAGATTTCCATCTCCAGAAAAAAAAGATACAGAGCAGGACAAAGCAGAGAAGAGCAGTGCCAAATTCAAGCACGCAACTTTCTTCAGATCCGATGGATTACAACCCACCAAACCATAACGATGATCAACACCACCATCCTTCCCGCCGTAACCCCCATCTATCAATCAACAAACAGTCTCACAAAATCTCTAAACCCTCTAACTCAAACTCAATCCAAAACCCGAAAACACCACTGGATCCACCGCCGCCGCAGATGAATCCGACCCAGAATCCGAATCCACCTCCGGTATATAATATTAGTAAGAGTGACTTCAGAGACATGGTGCAGAAGTTGACCGGTCCTCCACCTGGTGAGTTAGCGGAGATGTCACGCGCTCAACACGCACTTAAGCCACCGCCTAGCTCGTCTTCCTCTCGGCTTCACCGCATCCGGCCTCCGCCGCTTGCTCAGCTGACGAGCTTCGCATCGCCGTTGGGTAATCAGAATCAGAACACTGGTGGTCAACTGATGGGTCAAAGCGGTGGTTTGACTAGCTACGGAGCTGGGTTTGTTCGAGGTGGGGGGCACATGGGTCAACCGTTTTCACCGCTTCCGCCATTTCCGGCGGTGCACGCGGCGGCTGAGTCGCCGATCTCGGCGTATATGAGGCATTTGAGGGGTGGGGATTCGGAGCCGAGGAAGCTGTCGGGATTCTCGCCGAGGTGGAGAGGAAGTGTGCAAGAGGAGTTGGGGCCTCATCTGCCGTCTTCGCCGTTGGGTTTCGGTTGCTTGCCGTCGCCAAAGTCGCCGAATTTACTGCTGTCGCCTACGGCGGGGCAGCAAGGGTTTCCGCTATCTCCGACTGGGAAACCATAGAAATGTTGTAAAGGTGAAGATGCCTTCAAAACGCAGTCGTTTACTGATTGATTGCTTTACTTGAATGAACACCACAGTCCACAGTCCACAATTAGTCTTAGCTGAAGCTTTTTGGCTCAATTTTTGTCAATGGAAATCTCTTGCTAATCGTTGCAAATTGGTTTTGAACCAAAATGTGAAGTTCAACATGAAGAAGCCTACTTGTTCTTTCTCGACTTGTTATGTGTTTTTGTGTAGTGTTCGTTATGAAAATTATAGCTCTGCCGAGCATTTATTCAACTAGTTTTGATGATTGCAGGTATAGTATGCTAACACATGGTGGGTGTATTCATTGATTTGGAGGCGGTTGTTGACGAGCAATTTGGAGTATGAAGATCTACTTGAAGCATATCAGCTCTTTCATCGGAGGTCAATTATATATTGATGGTTCTGGTCGCATCCACCACCTCTGTACTAGTAGCATTCTAAGTTTAGGATAATTTTTTACTGAACGTGTCTGATATAATAAGAATAGTCTCGGTCCGCCCTTGGTTGAAGGAGCAAGAAGTTCATATCATATGCCAAACTTATATTCCTGGTCTTTGAAATGAAGGGTAACAAACGTTTTGGAATACTAGAAAAGTTTAAAACTGATCTTTCAGGTGTCTCCATTATATCTCGATTAACATAGCATAGGGCATATGATGTCATTCTCTTGTGTTTGGAACCAAAACAACAAGTGCGAAGTGCATCCCATGTTTGAAGAGTATTATTACTTATTATTCTTGTTGGTAGAAAGAGACATGAGGAACATGTAAAGGAAGACTGGTCAAAAAAAGGTGGGGGGAGGAGCTGATCAAATCAATCATTGTTTTTACTTTTCTGTCTTTAGAGTATACTTATCATATTCATTAGTTTTGGCACCAATTGGGAGAGGGAGAGGTGGTCCTCCATTTTTTTTTTTTTAAAAAAAAGCTCATCTCATATCCGATGCATCCACTTGTTCTTTGAGTTCGATGATGCTCAGGTTTTTTCTTGATTTTTTTAGTCACAGTCATTTGAAGTTTAATATATTGTAATATGTATTTTAAAAACAAAGTACTAGTTTGACAAAGGAATTTTCTGTTTATTAAGCTGGCATTTTCTCAAGATGGAAAATGATGCTGAAGTAGGGAGTCATAGAAACGGGGGGAATGGTTTTTCTTTGTCATAGTTTTTTGATAACAAAAATCTTTTAAAAAGAGACAATCAAATAAGAAAATGTATATACTTCACTAAAAGTAGTATTGTGTCGCATAGAATATAAGTAAGGCTCTGTTCTTTTGACTTTAATTTAAAGTCAGTTCAAGTCAGTTCAATTCAGTTGCTAAATATTATTTATAAAACTACGATTAACATATGCAATGTACCCACTGTTAGGTAGTGAAGCCCACGTAACAACTGTTGGTCAGGGCTCAGTCCAGTAGTAATCCCTATAAATACAGTGTTATGTGTGTGAGGGTGTTATTCCCAACAAGTGGTATCAGAGTCACGGTAACACACGAGATATCCGAATAAGTATAAAAAATTAGGAAAGTCACCGTGTGAGTAGCAGCCGTTGACCGCCGCAGCATAGGACCAGAGCAGTCGCGAACAGGAGCAGCAAACGCCGAATCGGTCGTCGCGTGCCATCGTTGCCCGCAGCCCGTCGCAGAGCCATCGCCATCCGTTGCTGATCCCGTGTCGTCCAAAGCCAAAGTCGTCCACCGTCTGTCAACGCCAGGGGGAGTGATAGAGAGAGATGAACAGTGAGCTAGGATTTCGGTGTTGGGTCAAGTTGTGCAATTGGACCGTGTGGGCCCAATTCGTTTTGCCAAGTGGGCTGCTGTGACTTTTTGGGTTGTGTGCTATTTCTGGTGCTGCTTATAATTTGTGACCTGGATTATCTTTTTTGAAATTTTTTCTGACGTGAAATCAGGTGTGCCGTGTATCTCGTTTGTCATTTGAAATGGCTGAAGACAGGAAGTTCCGAATTGAGAAATTCGATGTACAAATTTTAGTTGGTGGAGAATGCAAATTGAGGATTTACTGGTTCAGAAAGATTTGGACGTGGTTTTTGGTGACAAGCCAGAGAAGTTGTCTGATACATAGTGGGCAGGATTGGATCAGAAAGTAGTGTCCGTGATCCGACACTCGTTGACCAAGAATGGTGCGTTCAACATTCTGAAGGAGACGGCAACAAAAGATATAATGGGAGCGCTGTCGAATATGTACGAGAAGCCGTCTGCAACAAACAAGGTTTTTCTGATTAGAGAGCTAGTGAACAGAAGGATGAGTGAAAACAGTTCAGTTACGGAGTAGGAACAGTAGAAGGGGTCAGTCAAAGACTAGTGACAGCTCAAGTGTAACGTGTTGGAACTGTAAGGAGGTGCGACATTTCAAGGATCAGTGCCTGAAAAACATAGTGAATATTGCTGAAGATTCTGCAAACGATCTTCTTCTCTGTAATGAAGAGAGAAATATGGATCCTTGGATCGTGGATTCTGGTGCTTCATGTCATGTTACCCACATCAATGAAGCATTGCAGAACCTGGTTGTTGGAGACTTTGGAATGATACGACTTGCAGACGATATAACTATTGTTGGGGGAAGCAATAGAGGTTCGTTGTATGAGGTCGAAGTACCGTCTGAGTGCGTGACCGTTCCAGTTCAGACGATAAATAAAATCTGGTTCACTAAATCTCGTGGGCAGGAGAGAGTTGTCTTGGTAAGAGAGAAACCTAGAGTCAGAGGTCAGATTCAGTTTGAGCGAGAGCGTGAAAGGGTTCGTGTAGACCAGTCAGAGGTATCAGTGGCAGTGGGAGCAAGAGTGGTGTTTCAGCCAAGATTCCTAAGAGACAGTGGGTTAGGAGAACCAGAATCCCAGCTGTTGAAACATCTCCAGAAGAGGTCTTGCTAAGTATGGAGAGTGTTTGTTCTCATGGTGTTCCATGATCCGGCAAGACGTGTTTGCAGCAGTGGGAGCCGATTGGAACCGAGGAGAGTGAGTCAGTGGCAGATTCAGCCATGAATGGTGTGTTGAAGCTAAGCGGAGTCTTCTAAGTGATCAAGAAGACTGGTGGCAACTAGAGGTGTGGGAACAGTGACGTTCCGTAGACAAATTACTGAAGAACACGGGTGAACATTGTTCCGCGACTTCAAGTGGGAGATTTGTTGGATAGTGAAATCCACGTAACGATTAATGGCTAGGGCCCAATCCAGTACTAATCCATATAAATACAGTGTTATGTGCGTGAGAGTGTTATGCCAACACCCACAATCAAAAAACTATGAATAACATAAGAATATAAATACAAATATTTAAATATTTGATATGCATAATCAAAATATAATATCACATGATCAGTTATTTATTAGTGCCCATGTCCACAACATCTTCATTTTCGAGATTAGTTTTTACAATTTGAAATGCTATTATATCTCGTAACTGATTCATTTGTTCTTTTCGATGATCATCAAAAAGATCATAATTTTCAAAAATAACAATTTAAAAAAATTGTTAAAATTCAGAGACACACAAAAACATAGTGGCAATATGTTGAACATTTTTGTTATATTTTTCATAAATATTTGTGGTACATTTTGATAAATATTAGAAATATTAAATTAAATTTATACAAAAGTATTTTAAAGACATAATTTATTTATAAAAAGTGATACTAAAGTTTTTATTTTTTTTTAACTTTTTTGATATTTTAAAAGTCGGAGGTGGCGATAATAAAAAAATTGACGAACTTCGGGTGTTTAAATCAGTTTTTTTAGTAGGGGTGTTTAAGTCTAAATTCGGCGTATAGAGGGTGTTTAAACTATTTTTCTCTTCAAGATATCTGTTAGATGATAGATTACAGGTACTAAAGGACAAAATTTTATCCACCATTAATCATTTAGCGATGAAATTCCCTTATTTTCTAATACCAATTCGAATAAAACAAAATAGACATATGACAAAATATGAATAAGATAGAATAGGAAACAAAAAAAATGAAAAATAGATTTAAAATTATAAGATTTAAAAAGTTAAAAATTTAAAATCCAAATTCATTTAAATCACAAATTACAAAATTTACATTTTAAATTAATCATTAAAATTAACTAATTTTTTACCTATTAAACATTAAAAACAAAATTTGTTTGAAATATATTGGAAAGTTTGTGGGAAATCGAATTGAAATACGGGAAAAATTTCTGTCGGGACGACGCGAACGACCCTATTATATATATAATAGAATTCATGTCTACAACCACACATATAGCGACGAAATGTTTTTTCGCTAAAACCTCTAGTTTCATTGCTAAAAATAGTTAGAGAATAAGATAAAAAAATAATAAGACAAAAAAGGAACAAGGCAAAAAAATTAAAAAAATTAAAATTTTTGAAATTCACATGTAGAAATTAAAATTTAAAATTGTGTGGAATACATCATAAAATTAGAGAGGAATCGAACGGAGACATCAGAATAAAAATACCTTAAAAAATAAAAAAAATAAAACTAGAGCAGTAAACATTGAGAACAATATATAGAATCAAACGATAATATAAATAAAAACACGTATGTTCATATCGCGGTCCCGTCGGGACGACGGGCTCACCTCTGATTCAAGATAAAATCAAATTACACCAGTTTTGCCCAGCTAGAGAGGCATTGCCCCAGACCCTATTGCCATACACCCAAGACGATTATGCCGCCACAATCATCATACGTGACTCCCGCCCTCGCTTTAGAGATGACACAAGTCCATAGCTATCTCTGTCATAGTTAGTAGTGACCACATACTCTCTATTCGGCCAGACTCCGACATGTGGATTCGGTCGGAACTCTTTATAGATATTTAAATACCCCTAAACTAAGCCGAGTCTATAATATGTTTGGTGTTCTTAAGCTAGGTAATTTTATGGCTCCTAACTGATGAGTGTCAAACTCAGCCTCCGTTGTATTTGCCATCATCCAGACTGTTTGGATCTTTTTATGAATATCTCCGTTGGTACCGTCCAACTTAAAAAAAAGGGTTTATTTATCATCCAGTCATCATCTTGTCTTGTATTTGGTCCCTATCTTTCCCAAATTATGTGTTTAGGTCGAATTCAAATTGATTGACAAGGGTAGAATCTTTTTGGGAAAATGCAAAATTTGGTGTTGCGTCTTTGATTTCCGTTATTATCACGATTTAGCATTAATCTGAACATATATCCATTTCATATCTTGTGACATCTGAGTGAAAATGGAATGTTTATTACAGCTATTTATTGTAGTTCAGACATTTACTCATACTTATAAGCATGTGATTTTGTTCGATCACTTGTTTAAGTGAATTGGAACCTTTATACTTCTGATGAGCAATTACAGGTAAAGGTAAAATATTATAACCAGCTTGTAGGAGTAATTTGTGAGGTCAATACCAGAGAGGATATATTACATTTGACGCCGCAAATTAGCCTATCGGTTTGTGGATGAAATTTGAATTTATATCTTACATGTTTATATTTTTTGAACATTCAAACACACGACATTATTTTCCTTCCATTCCGCGATCCAAAATCAGGCTTAGTATCCAGGGTTTACTTGAGTACTATCAGATATATTTTTTGTTTATTGAAAGTCAAGAGCGGTATTTGGTGATCATGATTATTGTAGCATTTCTTGATGCTTCTCTGTAATATAGATCTTATAGATGTTGGATCTCTAGGGCAACTACTTTCTACTTAGGTTTAACTAAAGGTCAATATAGTTGTTTTGAAGCTTAGCATTATGATTTAGATAGTTTCAATGATCTTCATAAGTTTTAAACAATCGAGATTAAGTTTACCATTTTTTTTCTTAGAAAATGCGACGACAAAAATGACATTTGTTTGGTACAAAAACGACTGACATCGGAAAAACATTTTGTTTCTCCAATTAATGTGTTATTGGTTTAATATTTATATTTTATTTGGTGCTGACTCAATAAGTATGCTAGTTTTTTCCGATGGTCTGTTCCCTCATGTACTCATGTAGCATGTTATATAATCATTGAAGAGAGTTGTATATGTCTGGATAAATCAGCAGTTTTGATTGAATGTTTCATTAACAAATACATAATTAAGAAAACCGGTGCATTGAAGAGCTTTCACAACTTAAAAGTTCAGGCAAAAAACCTTGAGAATGATTCTAATAGTTGAAGTCTACACAAGGTTCTTCCGCCACTATCATCTGGCCTCTTCTTTCCATACGATGATTATCGCCTCCATCACCACCACCACCGTAGTAGTCCTGGCAATTGAAATGATGAGCTTCTCTAGCATCATCATTATCAAAACTGGTAATAAAAGGCATTTGGTGACAAAGTGGTTGAGAATAATAAAAATCCAAGCTTGACGTTAAAATAGATGGCTCGTCATAACTTTGTGCTTCAATAACTTCAGATGCATCTCCTGAACCGGATGATATCAAGAGATCATTTACCATTTGGTGGATGTGGTTTGAGTTATTGGTATCAATTTGATGCAAATGATCTGCAACAGAAGGGAATGTCAGGCCATCATAAGACGATGGGATAAGGTTTTTTGATAGTTGATGATAGTCTATTAGGGCTTTTAGGTTTGCTAGGGCAATCAGGTGAGGCAAGCTTGAGTAGATATGATCTGTTCGCGGCTGGTGCGTCATCGGGTCAAACCCCATTTGAATCAGCTTCTTTTTCAAGTGAGTATTCCAGAAATTCTTTATCTCATTGTCGGTTCTTCCTGGTAACTGAGATGCAATGGATGACCATCTGCCAAAATTTTAGAATAAATATAGTATTGGAAAAAGTTTAATTAATCACTTTTGCTCTCTAGGACACATTTAGGGTTTATTAGGGGCTTGATGACATGATAAGAACACATACTTGTTCCCTAAGACAGAATGCAGATGAAGAATGGTTTGCTCTTCCTCTTCAGAGAATTTCCCTCTCTTGATATCAGGCCTTAAATAATTTGTCCATCTTAACCTACAACTTTTTCCGCATCGATTAAGCCCTACAAAGTAATCAACGGGGCAGATTTAGACCAAGTTAGAAGTCCACTGATATGAATTATTCTCGATCTAGCTTAGGCCAACTAGGTTACCTGCAAGTTTTGGGAGGGCTCGCCAGCTTCCATGACCATGTTCTTCAATGTGAAGAACAAGTTTCTGATCTTCTTGAGGAGTCCATGGCCCCTTCTTTAGCCCCCTTTCCTCATGACGAGGAGATCTTCCCATCTTCTCAGATTAATTAAGACAGATACAACTTAATTCATTGGTGGCTTTGACACTGCTTTATATAATGTTTCTCTTTTTATTTTATTTTTTAAAAATACATCATTAAGGATATCTCATTTATTTTCGAGATATGCATTTTATTATATTTTAAGATAAATATCAGTTTTATAAGTTGTCTTCTTGAGACTAGGTAGCCTCCATTATGTTACTATATATGCTCTTCCAAGTCAATATTGATTGTTAGTTTATATCATCTCTACTCCTCGCTGGTGTTTTGGTGTTGATTTTTATGTAATGCAAATCTAGGGTTTTTAAAGTCAAAATGCAAACGTTGTCAGCAATCAGTTGGTGAAATATATCCATTACATGCACCCCAAAACTAGAAATATCAATTAGTGCACATATATGGGACTTTCACTCGATCGGTAAGAATATTAGTTGAAATGGATTTTACATAGTAGTATGGAAATTGAGCTAGCGTATGTCTAACACGGTTGATTGGTTGACGCAATCAAGACCATAGCTTCCTTTACAATGTTGCTGGTTGTTAAAATTGAACACGCCGTTTCTCAACTGTAAAATATATGCATATTAACACGCAATGCCCTGTGAAGCATATACCAACAACTTTCAAACTTACAAGAAAACACCCCAAGTACTCATGAAACTAATCAGTACGTGTGCACACACCGGTTTACATTGTACGATTTAGTTAAGAATTAGTTACATTTGCATGACGATGAGTGGCTCCAGATACAATACATTCTACAAATCATGCTCATATATAGGATCAAGTTTCTCTAATTCTCCACAAATATATATATATATTGTTGTTCTCTGTAATGTCCTTTCTCTAGTGATTGTCTAAGAATTATTTCACTAAATCAACAACTACGACTCAAGATGGTGTGGATTATACTAGAGTCTATTTGCACATAGCTTTCTTCAAAACTTTATCCATGCATTTTCCCCCACCTATGTTCTATTTACGACGCCTTTAGATTCTAGGGTTTACTTCACCATCTCGCCTAAGGTTATAATTAACACATATATACTACAAATTCTCTTGTTTCGGCCTACACTCAACTTGCAGGGTGGTTCGAAAGCCATGTCCTCATTATGTTTGTCTTGTGTTCATTTTTTCTTGGTTTTCATTGACGGTTAATATGTTAATGAGGTAAAGTAAAGTACCGCACTATACTTACTAGCCACGACCTAACCTTAACCCATAAACAAGCAACCGTCTACAAAATCAAAGCTGCTACACATCGTCTCAATCTTTCATTTTTTTTTAATAATCATACATCAGACTAATTTGTTAGATTTCAGAAGTTAAATTAGAGATTATTCAGGTTCAAGCGCTTTAGTCAATGGCGCATAGCCAATGCACACGAATAACATGTGAAGGGTCGTTGAGATCTCCATTATAGTCAATCTAAACTTTATGCTTAAAGTGTGGTTTATTCAATGGAGGACATGCATAACAAGATCATGCATGTTAATATTCATGTGCACCTCCCAAGCTCTGCAAATTATGTTCTCTCAATTTAAAGTGTTGTTTTAGCTATCGTTTGCTCCCTCTACAAACTACCTCTGAACTGACTTATTGAATGCACACCAAGCTCGTCTTAATGTTGAGCTCCCGCTTAATGGTTCGTTGCACAGCTTCCTCCCAGTTGCTGTAAAAAGCTTTATAAGCTTTGGTTGAAAATTGAAATAGTTCTCACACCAAAGAACTTGTTCGGTTGATCAAGCAAGCTTCAGTTCGCCTCAATACGTAGTAGCTTGATCTTCTTCACCTAGATCTCTTGCACTTCTTCTAATAACAGGAGAGTAATATTCTTCATTGTAATGGATGTCGAGCTCCTCTCACTCGACTCCCTTTTATAGTATCGAGATGCATGAAAAGAGCAATCAACTAATGAACAAAAATTCAAAAGTTGAGGCTGATAAGATGGAGCGGGAAAGCAATCATGTTGTATTCGAACGGCTATCTCTTAGTTCATATATATATTTGACAGATACCGCGAACGATCTGGTTTAATTTGACAAGCTCCACAAATCTCGAACTTGCTATTATCCGACAACTCCATCGCTCCGTATATATGCACAACATTTGTTCCAGAACATGCCTCAACAACTTCTAACGTTGGCTCTAATCAAATGTTATTGTATCCCTATCTATTCTAACACTATTCTAGATTTGACTATATAACATGAACAACACTTGTTATGACATTTGCTGAAAACATGTCATACACAATACATGATCAACATAAAGCGTTTATGAATGAAAGATCAAGGTCTTTATTTATAATGTACACTGATGAAAAATACTGACATATCCCCGCGGCGGAGGTGAAAGAATATAAATTAATGTAATTACAAACATTGGACTATGACTTAATTTCTTGACCTCTAGTAGTTTCACAAGCTAGTGTGAGCAAGCCCTAAAATTCTCACGTTAGTGTCTAATTTTGTACTTATAATTCAAAATACTCACTTTTACAAGCTCTATATATAACAATAGAATAAGTCCTTCTAACAAATTCAATTTTAGAAAAGTAGATAACAGACGACATAAATAAAGTACTAAAAATAACAGAAGACGGTGTGTATATTCGTGCGAGACTTTTTTTAATATTAATTTATTTTATTTTATTTAAGATAGGATCCAAAAAGCCTGGATCGGTGCTAAAACAAGGGGGAGTGATACACTCCGACAGACGAAAAAACCGCAACAATTGAAGCGAGACGATAAGAAGGTCACACACAGACTAAGGAGCAAAAGGCTATCAGCGCACACCCGCGAGGACCTACACTCATTTAGAATGGTAGATGAAATCAGAGTTTTTCACCTCTGTAGCATGTTTGGGACGAGAGGATCGCCTAACATCCAAGGGCGAAGGATTGCCCTTTTTCTTCTTCTTTTTACTGGATGAGATCCATTCAATGTGGCGGGCGCTCCTGCATTCCCGAAGGCTGCACCGAATTTCAAAAGTTTGGTGGGGAACTATCACATATAATTAGACAATATAAATCAATAAACCTTTAGTGGTGTTGGCAATTGACCCTCTAGCCGATTAAGTTTTTTGGTTTTTAGCTACACAAAAATAAACAAAGGCACAAACTAATCTTCTGGATGTTCGTTTGTCATTTTCTTTAATGAAACTCTTAGGAGACTTTTTTATATGAAAATTGTATAAACAATTATCTATATATATAAAAGATTACAAATTCACCATCACACATTTACCAACCACACATTTTCTCTCACTAATTCCCTTATTTTCCTCACTAAAGACCTCATTGCAATAAGACTTAGACAAAAATGATCATCTTCATCCTCCTTATTTACACTACATGTCATCCATCACTATTCATCCGTATTTGACTGTATTTGACCAACTGATCGTATTTGGCTGTTTTTTGTATTTGACCGTATTTAAAATATTATAAAATTTGAATTGAAAATTAAAAATTAAAAATTATAAATGGAGCGAATAACATTATAAAGCTTAATTAAATCGAATGAAGACACCGAAAAATTTCTGTCAAAACGACGAGAGTGCAACTAGTATCTTATAATAGCGAACAATTATGCCTACCCCGAGTCCATTTTTGCATACTACATAAGAGATGAGAAATTTCTACAGACTTTTCAATCATCCATTACCGTTATTGAAAGATCACAAATTCATAATTAAGGTGACATGAATTAAAATAATAATTAAAATTTTGAATATGAAGTTCTATGTTGAGTTTGAGCTCCAACCATCCTAATTTTAGAAGTTATATTAAAGAAATTAATGAAGGTTACGTATTCCACATAAATGTTGCATCGAGGGACAATATCTGAACAAAATTATGTTCCTTGTCCTAACAAAAGTAATTAATCAACTTTTCACCAAAACGAAAGCTAATTACCTTGCATTCACTAGTGATCAAAGGATAAAATCTTCATCTCCATGATTGATAATCTTACCAGATTATGAATATTAAATGTCCATTCAACATATTATCACTAAATTAGTCATTGTGGTTTAAAGAACTAGTCTTTATATTCAATTTCTCATTAAATAATCTCATCTTGTTCCCTCTTTGCATCACTTTTTGTTAAACATTAATTCACCATTTCAACAAATTTTGCAATACAAAAAAACAAAATTTTGCACAAAGAAGTTATAATTTTACACTTTCTTGGAAGCCACTCCCGGAGAGGTTTGTGATATAAATATGCATGTCTCTTGCATCAATTAGTAGTATCATGAACCTTGCAAAAACCTTCTTATAATTCACAGTCTCCAAGTGATCATCTCAGTTTATTTGATTCATTTTCGACTTTCTGCTTTTTTGGTTAACACCTGGAGTTTGGAGGTGCTAGGAGGAACCATGGGGGCTGGGAAGGATCAAGGTCCGCTTGGGTGTGGCTTTATGGGAGGATTCTTGCACAAAAGGCTCTTCCAGGCCAAGAAAGTGTCACACCCATCTGTCCCGACACTCAAGAAACCAATTCAAGAGACTGAAAAACCGGTAAAGAAACCCCAAGAAGTCGAAAAAAGGATCAATAAACCAAGCCAAGAAGCTGATAAATCTGTCAAGAGACCAAACCGAAAAGGAGTGGTTCCTATGCAGGATCAAAGTCAAACCCAACCGAAGAGGGCTTCTGATGCTCAAAGAGTCTCAACTTCATCATCATGCAGCTCAGTTTTGGGCAAGGACTTAGCCGACCAGAATCGGATTCGTAAGGATGTGGGTGGGATATCTACTGACCTGAGCTTGATTGTTGAGGAACATAAAAAGACTAATAGAAATAAGGCCATGGTTCGCGCAACCTCAGGCAATGTCATGGTTATAAGCAATATGGGTAATTTAAGGAGGCTAAAGACTGCCACTTCTAACCCGGTTCCCAAACAGGCCACAGACGAGTTGGTGGATACGCCAAGGCGTAGCTCGTTGGATGGAACTATGGGAAACATTGTGAGAAAATCCTCCCATGAGGCGTCGCCTAGGAACAAAATTGACCCTGAAATGCTAAAGGGTATGGGCAATGAGCGGTATAGAAAGGGAAAGTATAACGAGGCTTTAGATTTGTATAAGCAAGCCATTTCACTTGATTCAAGTAAAGCTTCATACCACACCAACATGGCTGCAGCATTAATTGGCCTTGGTCGATTAGTTGAGGCAGTGTCAAAATGTCTCGATGCATTGAATATCGAGCCTTACTATGAGAGAGCCCACGACCGGTTAGCCACGTTGTATCTCAGGTATCCTTTAATCTAGTTTAAGTGCCAAAACTTGCATTGAAATCGAAAAGGTTATGGTTACCAGTCAGGAAAAATTAGTCTTTTCGATAACGTTTTTAATCATTGCAGACTTGGGATCACTGAAAAGGCGGTGTACCATGCCAGATACTTGGATTCCGGAGCTGAGTCTCAGTACGCTTCACAAGCGCACAGTATAGAAGCTCGGGTCAATAAGTGCGTCCAAGCACGGAAACTACAAGATTGGACTACTGTTCTGAATAAGTCCCACTTTGCAATTTTAGCAGGAGGCGATGCTTCTCCTAAGGTGAGTGCTCATCAATGTTTTACAAACTTTGTGGTTTTTTTTCTAGGTGATGAAGTTTCTTTTTCTTTTTGTATTTGTACCATGATGTGATGTTTACATGTTTTCAGATTTTTGGTCTGCAAGCTGAGGCCTTGCTGAAGCTCCATAAGCACCAAGAAGCAGAAGACGCGTTGAAAAGCACGCTAAATATCGACTTCAAGTCCTGCATAGAAATTTTTGGACATGAAACTTGTGCTAACTTGTACATAGTTGAAGCACAAATTCACATGGCCATGGGAAGGTCAGTTGGAATTTTTTGTAAACTAAATTCAGAAAAAATTTGAGTGCATTTCTGAAATAAGATGAAAAATGCAGAATGGAAGATGCATTGGCAACGGCAGAAAATGCAACTCAGGTTTATCCTGAAAGCCAAGAAATAAGCTCAGTATCCAAAAGGATCGGATTAGTGTCAGTGGCAAAAAACAAGGGAAATCAGCTATTTAAAGGCTTCAAATTCTCTGAGGCACTTTGTGCTTATGGTGAAGGATTGGATCTTGAGCCGTATAACTCAGTATTGCTCTCTAATCGAGCTGCTTGTCGCGCTAAGCTTGGACAGTTTGAAAAGGCTATTGAAGACTGCAATGCAGCTCTCAGGGTTAGGCCTGATTATGACAAGGCCAGGCTTCGACGAGCTGACTGCATCGCTAAGGTAGCTAAATTAAGCACTTAAATTAATAAAAAAAATATAAATATCATTTCGGAATATAAAAAGGTAGCTAAGTTATTTGTGTACAGTTGGAGAGGTGGGACGTAGCAATTCGGTACTATGAGGAGTTGATAAGGGAAACACCAGGGGACAAGGAGGTGGGCAGGGCTCTATTCGACGCAAAGGTGCAATTCATGACACTCCGCGGAGAGGATACTAGTGAAATGAAATTTGGGTCTAATTTAGTTTGTGTCACTAGCAATGAGAGGTTCAGACACTATGTGACATTACCTGGTAAAAAACTGATGCAACCTTATTTTTCTCAAAAATAATAATAAATCTGACTTTGTAAAAGGACTATTTTTGGGACTAACCAGGCCTCTTGGCAGGGATGGCAGTAGTTCTCTTCTGCAACAAAAATTGCAGCAAGCAAATGCTGCATATCTTGGAACAAGTCTCCTCAAGATTCCCGTCGATCAACTTTCTTACGGTTAGTCCTCACTCGATTTGTCAACAAAAATGTGTACCAATTACAGCACTAAATTAAAACTTGGAACTGATATTGATGAAGGTGGAGATAGAGGATCATCCATATTTGGGAAAATCAGAGGAAATAGGAACAAACATTCCCATATTCAGAATATACAAAAATGGATCAAGAGTTAAGGACGTTGCGGCAGATCATAACGGAACAGCTTTGGAGAATGCAGTAAGACTGCATTGCAAAAAGCGATGTGCCTGAAACAAGGGGTTAATGAAAGAGTTGTGTAATGTGTATGAAAGTGTGATTTGATATATTTTTGTGTTAATGGATAGATTGGGGATTTGAAGGTGGATTTTTTTTAAATAGGGGTTCTCATTTTTGTAACAGCAAAATTGAATGGAACGATTTCTCAATTTGTACAAGCTGAAGCTGTTCTCCATGTATGCATTAAAAAAAAAAAAAAAACGAAAGTCCAATCTCAAACTGATTCAAAGAAACACAAAGTGACATAAAAGATTCAACTTTTACGATTATGTTTTTAAATCAATCAAAACGGCACCGTTTGATCAATCCGAGCCCTAAAATCAACACAAGCTGAGTGCAGCAGCCGGTATTCAGTGTTGGCGATGAGAGAGGGGTTTAAGTTGAAGATGAAGAAGCAGGCAAGTTTCGATTTTGCATTTAACCCTTTATTTGCAGTGGTCCATAGTTATTGCCTTTAGCCCCAAATCCAAGCAAAATATGAATATGGCCGTTCGTCTCTGAATTTAGGGTTTACACCGCAGGAACCGAATTCCGAGGAGACAGCGTTTCGGGAACCGATGTAGTTTGATGTATTATGTATCTGGGTGGCACGTTTCAGTGATGTATATATCTGAACATATTTCAGGGTTTGGATTTTCAGTGGTTGGAATTAGGAGATGTTTTGTTTAACTCTTTGGATTTTTGGTCCACTTGAGAGGCCAGTCTAGTCGATCGCTCTTAGCTTGAAAACAATAAATCTGGAGATTCCTATGGTTTCTAAGCGGTTAAATCCATTCATGTAGATGTTGAAAATTGAAATCTTGTTACAAGGAAACTGGCCACGAGTATAAGAAGTGTTCTCGTGTTAGCTACTAGAATGAAGTCGGCAAAACCAGTGAAGCTCTTCATTTTGCAAGCCGGAAAACATCATGACTAAAGAGTTATGAGGAGAAGGTTGATTGAGCTCTAGTTTGATCTTGGGTTTCAAGAGAATGCCATCATGATGTTGTGCTTCATATATAGAGTTTTCTAGGTTGATGTCAATCAACTGCACTGGTCTTTTTCTTCGGGAGCAGTGGAGCGCTGAAGAAGAATTTGAAGGCGTGAGTGACTGGTGTCCAAATATGGTTACAGTGTGATAGTCAAGATGGAAGATTACTTATTCCATGGGCTGATGGCCATGACAAGCTTTTCAGGTAATGTCATTTCGCTGTTAATTTACACAAATGCAACGCGGTTGTTATTTCATTTCTGCTCAGTGTTCATAACAAAGACTGAAGGAAAGGAAACTGTACTGCTACCATATTTATGTGTCAATTTGGTGGCCAATTTCTAGAAATTTTCGCATTGCTATTTTTGTCGTTTAACTTGAGTAATTTTATCAATGATGTTGCAGGGGGAGACATGATTGGAATTCAAGATTGACCAGGTAAACCATCTAAAAATGGATAAAGGGACAGGTTGACAACTTTGGACGCATCTCTGTCTCCCAACCTTTCATTTTGCCCTTTCATGTCCCAGCCCACCCTCCCCCATCCTCAGTCACCGGCAGAGTAAAGGAATGAATATGTATTTTTAGAATACCTATTCGATCCCAACTGTCTTTTTTTTTCCCTTTACGCAGTTGATTCGGGTAATGTCATACTGATATATTCGTTCCTTTACAAAGATCATTGTAAGAAGATGCTTCTGTTTTTCGCACAACATGTTTTCTCGTATTCGTTAATTGATATTACCCGAAGCAAGTACTGATGATGTACCAATTTGAGATCTCAATTGGGACCGATATGCTTATCAATTTGGATGTCAAATTTGTGGGGAAAAAAAACTACGTACTTTGTAACAGAACACAGGTCATTTTGCTTAATAGGATAACAGCTTTATCTGTTTTGGTGCATCGTTCATTGCGGTAGATGTTTGTGTTTTGCTTAGCTGAACAAAACAACATGGTTTCATTGTTGTATGAAATTGGGCTGTTAATGGGGCAAATAGTGACTGGTAAAATGGGGCTTACTTGTAGAGTGGGCTTTGAAATCTGGCTTGTGCAATTTTGTGTCAAAACTGAGCGTACTGATATGGTCTGGTTTTGATAATACAAAAATCTACGTACAGTTTTCAAATAATATTTAGCAAGTTGATTGTTATCAAACTAATACTTAGAAGTTCGAAGTCTGTTCATAAAAGCGATTTCCAAATTTATCCAAACAACTATCGTTGAAATCCGTCATTTAAAACTGACTCGTGAAGAATTAATATGTACTTTCTTATTAACAAAAAGTGGAAATGTACCCAAAAAAAACCCTATTCGCCATCACGGTATAACTCATTAACAATATGTTCAGCTCACCTACAACTCCCTTGCTCCAAAATATCTCAACTATTAAGATATATTTCTCCTAAAAATATTGAGAATGAGTTATTTCGAAATCGAAACATGATTTTTTTATGTGAGTGAAGTTTCGAAATTTTCGAAAACAGAAGTTGCATGCGCACCGGTGTTGTCCTTATTACTTAATAATGTAAAGAGAGAGATGTTTGAAAACAAATATATGGTAACTTTAGTCATTCGGTATAGTACTTGTCGAATAATGCCAAGCTGCCGCCTAGTTCCAAGACATACACATTCTTCGAATAATGACACCTTATGCACCATACATGCTCGAAAAATGATGGCTTTGAACCTGGCCTTGAAGACTTACCGGTCTATGATGACAATAATTATGCACAATCTACTTATAATAGGTCTAGTCACTCATTCACTAAGGTACGTATACTGAGTATGCGAGTATTGTTTATGATTCGGCCGTTGATAAAGGGTCCAAACTTTTGATAAAGTTTGATGGAGGAATGAAAGAGACTTGGGCATCCATCCGCCGGGGCTTCAATAAGTGTACCCTCAATGACTCATTTTAAGGAAACTAGGACTACTATAATGCATAGATTCCAATATGATGGTGCTCCTCTTCTTAAGGACAGCCAATAACATATGAAAGTGTAAAGTTGGATTTCATTTCCTTTAATTTAGTGTGGCCTTAATTATAGAGCTAGATTCCTTATTCCTCCAATCGCTTGCCAGATCAATTATTGCTAGTAATGGCCACTTAGCCCTCAAAATGTCTCAAATTTGAATTAGGGCTCAGATGTGGAGATATCTTCTCCTAGGCCCTTTTTTGAGACTAAAACAAGGGGCACATTCCCTTGTTACATCTACAAGAGCTCAAAGACGAAGTTACTGCATTATATTTAGACGAGAATAGTTTTCATTTCTACCACCTCTCACACATCTTGTGAACCAAAAAGTGCCTTCATTTTGATACTTCAACTGTAGTAATTGGTGTTGTTGACTATCCAAATTTGGAAGCGAGTCATGTCATTGACCATCTCTTTTGTGGGAAACAAGACGTGAAGTTATATGCTCGACTTGATTTCTGAAACTAGGGGTGCACAGTTTAGGCACCATTCAAACTGTGGATGCATGCTCTGGACATCTCTCTATATGTACATATACACACTACTGTTATGGCGTGACTGAATTAGGGATACAATAAACCTACATGGAGTGTAGCTAGTGTAACTTGCTCGGGTATATTGGCTAAATGCCTTGTTTATGTTACCATCGTAACTAATACATTGTGGGATGAAGGCTTATCAAATATTGTAGCCTTGATCTTGATGTGGTTGGTGCATAAGAATTAAGGTTGGAGTGATGTACTAACAATAATAATGCTGAAATCATATTCCGTATTTGTAATTTGCTCACATGAATCTTTTAATTTCATGGTCCTTATTTGACTGGCCAATCACTGATCTAACAGAAAAGCTCACCTGAGAAATGGAATCTATATATTCTTTGTTGTTTAAAGATCACACAGGTTTTGCATCTGTATCAGTCTCTTCAACCCTGCTTTTTTAGTTAAACAAGTGAAGTAGCTAGCCAATGAGAATGAGCTCAAGCATCAATGTTGGGATCAACTAGCAAAAATTAATTGAGTACTAATCTCCAGCGATGAAAGCTATCCGCACTAACAGCTAATATATCTTTGTTTGGTAATCTATCTGACAATACCATCACTTAGAGACCTCTGATTATCGACACGTTTAGGGGAAAGAAATGCTCATAAATACGTACATGTCGATGATCGAGATAAAGTGTACATGAATCTTAAGTATCCAAGTATCATGGGCGCTTTACGAAAACAAATACATAAAAGAGAATAAACATCATATTAAAGTTTGCTTTACAAGTTGGAAGTACACCTTCACCACTTCGAAAATATTTATGGAACAGATCAGATGTCCGATTATATATTATCTTCAAAAGATGCAAGCCATACCTACAAAGACACCAAACCATTATGTCAATAATAAAAACAGAGAAGATGGGAGAAATGTATTCTACCTCCCTTAAATAGTCGATGTGAAGGATAGCCGGAGAAGCAAAGGATTTAGCCTGAAGTTAGGTTACCTAACGATGTCAATTTATGAATTATGGGAAACTATGATAAACAGATACTATTAGAATTACAAAATTTCGTGAGTAATCAGTGACTATCACTACCAGAGAAATTAGCATGCTATAATTAATTAGGGTTCTGACGAGTACTTAGGGATGTATACAAGCTAGGGCAAGCTTACTCTTTTGCCCCAATTATTAGGGCTTCTGATGTAGTGAGTACGCTTGAGAGTGGTTTGGTTGAAATGGGAATAACCCCTTTTTTGCACGTATAAGCTCTAAACAAAGCCATCAAAGTCATCACAAGGTCTGGAATTAAGCATGGTTGTCTCCTAATCAATGATATATATTAGAAAACAAAATAAGACGTGTATGTATGTATGTATGTATGTATGTATGTATGTATGTATGTATGAATGAATGAATGAGAGGATCCCAACTCTCCTCCAATAAACCCGCTTTGTCAAAAATTCCATTCAGTGCACCATGTTATATTCAAGCTAATGGACTATCCCTTTCACACCAAACATTTTGATAAACACCCATTTATAGAGAGATAATTAAACGAGTTCACCATTTAGATCCAGAGTTGCCATACGCTTAATCTCCTTCAAAAACTGTAACATGTCAGACCTTATAAAGAAGAAAATTAAAGTATAATCTGGATCTTCGAACCGTCTTTCAGTTTCATTTTTTAATTAATGTCGTTTAAGTAATGGGAATAATTAATCTCGGTCACTAAGATTCAAGGTAGCCAGTTGATTACTTTTGTTCATTTTTTCCGATACATATATCTGGTGTTTCCAAGAGCAACGTGTACACAAATGTGTTTGTACCTTTTCTGCATTTTATTTTTTATTTCATAAGCACGTCATGCTTTTTCCAGTGTCAAAATCAGTTTAATTCTTTATCTCTAAAAACTTTGTTAGTTACATTGTGTTTGTTTCCTTTATAATCGCACTTTAATTTGGCACTAACCCTCCACTTACAATGTTTATACCACGGGCAGTGCAAACACAAAATCCAGCTGTCTACAGATTACATATATATCATATTTGCTCGAAGTTTACCAAATGAAGTTCTCTTTATAAATGGTTAGTCATTGCTTGGGTCAGTTTTAGAAACATTTTAAAATTATTTTAGGTATTCTTTCTTGGTTATTAAATTGGATATATACTAGAATTTCATACGTATTTATGTTATACAAGCTCTGTAAAAAGTTTACACTGTGCGTGAGGTTAAACATTCTGTAAGTGCGAGATGAATGGCCAGAGAAATCTCAGTATCATGCAATTAAGGGCATGAAATTCACTAGAACCTAATCTGCTTTGTGCCCAAATTTATTCGCAATTATTGATAAATTTAAATGTTGAAAATGTGGGAACTAAATAAATGAAAAGATAGTCAAGCATGCTTCACTCTTTATTTTTTCCTTTTTTTCTTCACTCTTTGTTAGGTTAGCATGAATCATATAGTATGCTCCTAGAAACGGACACCTACTAAATTTAAACTATTGAAATAAAAGTAAAACCATCCATGTTCAACTAGATTCTCATCTTAAGTGATGGATAGATCTCTAGCAAAAGGTGATACACTTTAAGGTTTAATTTATTTGGAGCAAGACCTAGCTAGTATGTATATGGTTGAATTGATGAACACGTGAAATAGGACTATGCATTGTCAAAAGTTGCTAACCCTAGCAAAATAGTAAAGAAAAACCTGTATTAATGGAAAAGTGGGCAAAGTTGCGCCTTTCAATTCAATTCACATGCGAATAAAGGTATAGTTTGTGATACTTTGTCATTACGGATCTACTAACTTCATTACATACGGTGCAAAAAAAGACACGGGGTTCACACTAAAAGCTAGCTTGAATCTATTTTGCAATCGATGAAGTTAATGACAATTAGCTTTTTTACCGAAGCTACTAATTAACGAAGTGATCTTATGTATGCTCATGTACAGGAGTAAAATAACTAAGTTTGAGTCATCTGATAGTAATTGGATTTACTCTACCTTTCAATGTCTACTCCTTCCGTCAGATTTTTCTCTCTTCTATTTTCCATTCAAATGCTCCAAATTGTTCGTCATATTTTCTTAAACAGTAGTTTATCTTCTTTTTTTATTACACTCTCACATTTACAACTATCTATCCTTTTATTCTCTACTACTCATTCTCTTTCTTTATTTTATACTATAACACACACATATTTTTCCCTCATTTGGGTTAATCATATCGTGTCCATACAATGAGAAAAAAATTGGGCTGGAGTATGATAGGGCGGTTCTCTCTCTAAAATAGAGACGTATTGAACGCAAACATGGAACAGCATTTATTCAAAATATACTAAGTGAAGAATAGTAGCGCAAACCCAAAGGCGTGATCAAAAAATTAATAATAATTAGGGTATTTTCTTAGCGATGTTAAACTAGTATCATACTCATTCAAACATTTAGATCATTAAACTTTGACATATTATAGCCGTACACTAGTGAAATTGTCCTTGCTGTGTGCCTCGTGTTAAATATTTTCATTTCAAAACATGGTAAAAGCGTAAAGGTTGTGTACTTGATGAATAAGCTAGGTCAGTGTCTTCACTGATTTTCAATACAAAAAAGGCATGCACCGATTATATACCACATACCATGTTGTAGGCGACGGTTTGGGGAGAGATGAATGTGATTTTTGTCCGTACGTCGTTCTCTCCGCCGGCCATCATCGTATCGTTTTCTTATCTCGTCCCTCCCCGAAGCCTTCTCCCCCGATGGCCTGATTCCATCCATCATCCCTACCCCGAGGCCTAATTCCTTCCCCAATTCATTCACCAATAGATCGGCGAGACGCGACGCTTCTCGATTGTTATTGCAGTCGTTGTCGCGTCGGTTCAGTCTCAACTCCCCCCAAACAGATCCAGTCTCCGACAACTCATAAACCCTAAAATTCATTCCAATCCACAATTTCAATGGCAAAGCGTAAAATTCATTAGTGGGTGTGGAATGACCGGCGAGAGATGTTGATTAGAGGTCTGTGTAGTGAGTGGTTGTCACCGGTGTAGACGGGTGGATCGGTTGTGACTGCGAACGTCGATGATTTCAAACTACGCCGCAAGATGCAAGGCGACTTCAGGATTAAATGGACGAGATTCAAGGCGTTTGTAGTCGTAGGAGTTATCAACGGACTTGGTGGACTGTGTGCGAAAGGTAGTAAGGAAGCTGCGACTTCTATTACAATGACTGTGAAATGGGTGACTACGTCTAGTGGTGCTGGGCTTGTACAGTGCCAAAGAAGGTGTTGCAGTATGCTGGGTTTGAGGATGGGTTTGGACTACTTGGAATGATGAATCACTTTAATTTATTTCCTTAAGTTTGATGATAGTCATAATTCTCTCCTTATTTGCGGCGCAAGTCTATGGTGGGAGAAAGATCTTTATTCGGGCATCTATCAGTTAGTTGTTAGACAGCTCGTAGTTTTATTTCTATTGTCTTTCATTTTGTTATTAGTTGTTTTATTATTGTACATGGGAAACGATTTTGATCGATGATCGTCTTTCCTTTTGTATCACCTATCATTGATCCTGATTCCGGGCTTTAGCTAAATTTCGTGTTGTAACTCTGATTCTCATGTATGGGAGATTTCAATCAAAAAAAGAATATATACCACATGAAAAAACAAGGGCGTTCACAACTAATTTATCTTTGACTTTGTGATGCGTTAATTTTTGTTTTGTTTTTGCGACTGCTCTTTCTATTCGTAATATTGACAAGTATAAAAATCATTTGCTATTTTTGTCAATATGAAATAGAAAAAGAGAATCTCTTAGACCAAGGAAAAATGGGAAGTCATATTATTTTTTCATTCATTGAGAAAGTCAAATACATTCCAAAGTTGAAATTGGAGCATAAATTGTTGCCCCATGTTACAATTTTCCTTTGGATCATACGAAAACGGAATAAAAATATACAAAAGGGTCGCCAATTGATGAAGTATTCAGACAATGGATGGCACTAGTTTTGCCCATGTGTTGACATTCTTTTCCATTCGGTCAACTGTCGTAGGAAGCACATAACCTACATATTATTCAAATTCATGGAAAAATAAGCTCAGTATATATATATATATTTCACTTGCATATGAATATATAACACTCGATGGATTTTGTAGGTGATTGAGTATTTGAGTGCCATTTTGGTAGGAAATATATATTGACATCATCCATACCTCAGAGGGTTCTTGTAAGGAGTATGATGCGCTTGTTTCCTTTGGAATTTTGGACACTAGGATACCCAAACCCTGACCTCTTTCGCGTAAGACCTAATTATTCCAAGTGCTTTCATCAGTTATATAAGCTTGACATAATATAACCAACCAATGCAAAACAAAGAGTAGGCAAATAATTATATACACACACGTACTTTGAATGCATCTTCATCAGTTTTATCATCGCCGATATATATTGGAAACACATCATCAGAACTGGCATAACCTGATGGGATCAAGAGTTTCGGTACCTTTTTTAAAGTTCTTATACGTAAAAATAAAAGGCTGATCAATACCGCAAATTAAAACTAGACATATTTGGTCGGAAGGAGATGAGATTATTGATTATTTGTACCTAGTGACTCCAACAAGAACTCAAGGGCTTTGCCCTTATCCCATTTGATTGTCGGACGAATCTCCAAAACCTGTAATAGAAAGAGAATTAAAATTACTTGATATGTCAAGTGAAAACAGTAGTTTCTTTGCAATGTCTTAATATCTTTCATTATCATATTTACCTTTCTTCCTAGAGTCAGTTTAAGCTTGGGATAGTCGCTGAGGACCAGCTTTACTTGCTCAGCTAATGCAGCCCAGCTCTATAGAACAATGAATGCTCCAAAACATGTCAACTTATGTAACAATGTAATTATATACACGCTCATGAGGAAGTAAACAGTCTGTGTAAAAAACCTAAATGATTGAAGAAGCAAATCTTTTACCTTTTCATCAACGCGACGGAAGTGGACTGATATGCAAAATTTGTTATTTTCGACATTAGCTCCTTTAGTCGATTTGGTTTTCTCGACGAGTATTTTGTAGACCTTGTTTAAGGATAACAAAAATAAATCAAGGGACAATTTTGATAATTCCCCATGTGCGCAAAACTTGATATAGAAACAACTCTTATAAGCATGAAACACTCACCTCTTCTATCATTGGCAAAAACTCTTTAGCTGGTTGGAAAGCCATTCGTTGGTTGTTCTACATGAAGGGAAAATGAATACAAACAAATTAGCTGGTTGAAATTGAACTACAGATGAAGTTTGAGCAAGTAGGGACTTACCTTTTTGTATTTGAGAATTTTGGTGGCTGGTCCCTTGATGTCCATACCATGGCTGCCTGCGTAATAGAGCTCTCCTAGTCTGACAAAATTACAGACCTGCAACATCCAGCAAAATCAATAACTATTGAGATTTTAATTAATATTTTTTGAAAGTAAAGATAGTTTTGCAACCGAGATGAATATGAATAATATTTACACAATTTAATCAATACACTAAATAAAAAAATAATTTTGATGCAAAAAATTCACCTTGTCCATGCATCTTCCAGTAACAATTGCAGTAGGAAAGTGTCTAGCAGCATCCCTAACGGCTCCTCTCATCTATTTTGCGGCACAATTAATTCACCATCAAGATTTGTCTCTTGTTTATTAAGGAATTGAAAATTAAAATGTGCCATGCCTAAGATAAATTAATGTATTACTTCTTTGGACATGTAAGCTTTCTCCGGATCTTCAACAATGGGAGAAAGTGTACCATCATAATCCATAAACATTACTATCTGCTTTCCATCGGCCGCCTTGGTGATTTTCTCAAATTTGTCAATTGCTGATGGATGATTCAGCTGATCATGTAATCCAGTACCATGCCACTTTTAGTCCAATTACTTGATTTAAAACAAAGTATAAAAAAGAATAAAATTGCCCAGAACTTACCACCCACGAACTATACTCTCTTGAATCAGAGAAAGAGTTAGAAGGTCGGACATGGGTCGGAGAGGAAGCCCTCATGGAGTCAACCCACATATTGTTAATCGTATTAGCTGCTAGGAGTCCAGATTCTATTGTCTCAAGTTTCTTGGGAAACTTTCTAGATATTGTCAAGTAGTTTCCAGGGGATGGTGACGGCTTGTGAACAGAAGACGGGTATGTGGCTGCCAAGGTAATCGCCATTCCGATCCCTGAGCTGGCATCCGATACCACCACATTCTGCTTTGTCATTTTTTTTCTGAAGCAATTTATAATACAAAACTTTTAACACTCAAACTAAACAAACAAATAATCAATATAACTTTGGCCAAAACAAGAGAATCAAAATGAACCGGAACTATGAACTTCAAAAATGCTTGCACAGCATAACCATGAGAGAATATATATCTGAACTAGCTAATAACATCAACTACTGGAAAACTGAAACATATCAAACCTGAAGTTTGGAGATATTAGGAGGGGGGCAAATCGGATGCAAAAAGTGTCAAACGGACAGAGATGGATAGAGAGAGTATGTGAAGTTTAGGGGAGTTTACAGTGTGAGATATATGGAGATGGATGGTGGAGGGCTCCTTTTATAGGAAGAAAAAGGTGCTTTGAAACCAAAATTAATCAAACTCCATTTTTTGTTTTTGAAAAAATAAGTTAAAAGTGTTATAATGAAAACTCACACACGCACTAACACTTAACATTGTCAGTTTGAAGTTGATATGTTTCGATTTTAGTCAGTTTCTAACTCATATGCATGCCCCCACCTTCATTTTTGTACTTCAGGTTTTTCTAATTTGGTTTGTAGTTGAGATTTTATTTCAGGATGAAATGAAGAAAGAAAAACTTACGGACAAATTGATCGACTAGCAATTTTTTAGGCTTTTAACATGAATGAATGAGCCATCCCTTCCCTTTTCTTTCTCCAATGGTCCTGGCTTTGCTGCTGAATTGTTTTTTTTTTTTTGGGGGGAGCCAATGCTCCTTTGGCTGTGGCCGTTTTAGGCCTTGAGCAACACATTTGTAATCGAAAAAATAAACATGGAAGCATTCTGTGTTCGTGGTATTGTGGACACTATTCGAGCAATTATTGCTTATCAGTAATTAAACGATAGTAATATTATTAGTCAAGAAGAAGAAAATAAGGCTCTGTTCTTTTGACATTAATTTAATTTCAGTTCAGTTCAGTTCAGTAGCTAAACATTCACTATTTTTTAAATTATTT
>JAWWMW010001766.1:0-14860 GCA_035048345.1 Echeveria elegans | reverse complement strand
AATTACCGTGCCAACAACCACAATATGAATAACTTTATGAGACGGAGGGAGTATATATGTATGTTCAATAGGAAGTGGTTGATGTTGGCATTTTCACTAGTGTTCCTGGCTTTTTAATGAGTACAATTTTAGCACGCATGTGTGGACTATTTCCTCTTTCTTTTTTTTATTCTTCTTATTTTTATTTTGGTATTTTATTTTATTTTATTCTTTTTATTTCGAACAGTTTTCTTTTTTACTTTATCTCTCACATAACATCATCTTTCATACTTTATTCTTCAATTATTTATTTTTATCTTATTTTATCTCTCACATTCTTATTATTTTTTTAAAAATGTATCACAACTCAAACAAGAAGAACAAATTAGATGAAGGAAGTATAATTTATCAAGGCAACTCATTATACATCACACCACCAATAGACAAGGAACGTGAATCTTTTGGGGATTATAAGTGTCTCCGACTTGCACAGTAAAGAGAGGTGAGGTCCTGAGGGTAAGCACAAAATCTCCCACATCTGATTAATTTCTAATAGCTTCAATAGAAGAGAAGGCACACCCGAAACATACAGCTTTGGGTGGCATCCGACGAGCCAAACGATGGCGAATGAGAAGAGGAAGAGGCTTGTATGGATGCAATCATATTTTATTTTAATACTTCCTCCGTCCCGATAAAAAACCAAAATTATTATATCTTCTTTTGTCTATTTTATTCTTTCTTTTATTATTTTTATATTTTTCTGTTCCTACTTTATCTTTTACGTAACATACTTTATTCTCGACCTATTTATATTTATCTTATTTTATTTATCACATTCTTATCTATTCTTATAAAAGAATAGGGAAACGTCCGTAAAACCAAATAAGAAAATTATATTTATGCCCTTCATTAAACAACAGAAAAAGACTCAACTACCATATCTTCACAATTTCACACATTTCTTTATCATTAATTACAATCTAACTCATTAAATAAAATTTTAAAATTTAAAATTTTAAAATATTAAAAATAAACAGTTAAAAATAAAAAATTAAATTAAATTAAAAATTTAAATTTTAAAAATTAACATTAAAAATAAAAAATTAAGCGAAAAACATTTAGTATTTTTAGATAAATTAAATGAAGACACGAAAAAAATCTCCGTCGTGACGACGGGAGCGCAGCTAGTTATTTATAAGAAAATTGCCACACAACACAAACAAGAATAATAAAACAGAATCGAGGGAATTTGGAAAAAAAAAACAGATAGAGTAAAAAGGCAATAAAATCTAGAGAAGGAATTTGACAATTGAGAGCATCCCACATCTTCACTCTCACTCCACAATGTCCCCGTCGCTCCTTCACCACATCTTCTTCCTCCTCCTCCTTCTAACCCTCATCTCCATCACCTATTCCTCCACACCACCTTTCTCCTGCTCCCTCTCCAACTTCCAAACCAAATCCATCCCTTTCTGCAACCCCTCTCTTCCAATCTCAACTCGCGCGCGTGACCTCATCTCCCGTCTCACTCTCGACGAGAAAATATCACAGCTCGTTAATTCAGCTGACGCCATTCCTCGCTTAGGTATTCCGAAATTTGAATGGTGGTCGGAGGCATTGCACGGCGTCGCTGATGCTGGGAAAGGGATTCATTTCAATTGGGGCAAAATTAAAGCTGCTACCAGCTTTCCTCAAGTTATTCTCACTGCCGCGTCTTTTGATCGGAAGCTCTGGTATCGTATCGGCCAGGTCTGTTCTGCTGCTGATCTGGGTGTTGCTGGAATTAGTATGTTGAATTGGAAAGTTATTTGCTTTTCTCAGATTGGGATGTCCGATTTTTTGGCATTGTTCTTGATTAACCTTTTACTGTGTCTGATGTTGTTGTTTGGAGAAATCTGGCACTGTAGCTGTTTTTGGTAAAGTTGGGGTCTTGTAAGGAAATGTTGCAGTTGTAATTAACTTTTGATTTTTGGTATGTACTGTGAAATGCCCAAGTTTCCAACTGCTTTAAACTGATGATTCATTTACTTTTTGGGTATCGATTTTGAAATTTGGATGAATGTATGAGGTTTTGATGTTGCTTGATTATGTTGTTAGGTGATTGGGAGGGAGGCGAGAGCGGTGTACAATGAGGGGGAAGCGGAGGGGATGACATTTTGGGCACCAAATATTAATATATTCAGGGATCCAAGATGGGGGAGAGGGCAAGAGACACCGGGTGAGGATCCATTAGTCACTGGTAAGTATGCGATAAGTTATGTGAGAGGGGTGCAAGGTGATTCATTCGAAGGTGGGGCTCTTAAGGGCGGTAGTCTTTTGGCGTCCGCTTGTTGTAAGCATTTTACGGCTTACGATTTGGAGAGGTGGCAGGGAACAACCCGGTTTGTGTTCGATGCTCAAGTGAGTTTACACGTTTTTTTGCTTTGGTTTGTTGTGTGTTGTCAAGGAGGTTATCATGTATTGGAATGTTGTTTAGGTGACGGCGCAAGATCTGGCCGATACGTATCAGCCACCATTCCAGAGCTGCATCCAGCAAGGGAAGGCTAGCGGAATCATGTGTGCGTACAATAGAGTGAATGGCGTCCCAAACTGTGCAGATTACAATCTGCTAACCAATGTGGCTAGGAAGCAATGGGGATTTAATGGGTAAGGAAGGAAAAGCACTTTGCATTTTTCTTCATTTTTCCGTTATCTTTTTTAACTGATGAAATTTGACTACATAAGCCTTTTTTGTGTGATTATTAGGTACATTACATCGGATTGTGATGCTGTTGCCATCATTCATGAATCTCAAGGATATGCGAAAACTCCGGAGGATGCAGTTGCTGATGTTCTTAAGGCTGGTACTGTGAATTTCCGATTCAACTATTTTGTTATTCCATCACGGATGCTGTTTAGATATTATTGATGTCATGCCTTATACTGGACTTGGGCCATCCTTGAACATGCTGTTTACTGAGAGTTAAGAGTCTCCATTAATACCATGTCGATAAAACACAATGAAGCTGCTTCTCTTACCAAGGACAAGGACCATCTGAAGTCCATGTTTTTCTATTGCTTTTTGTGGCCCGCATTATCTTGAATTCGATACTGATAGTTATGTCTTCCCAATCATAGAGTTGATAGCATAACAATTCTGACTTTGAAGTCCTTGGGCCTACTACCCTTCAACTATGATTATCAGTGCAAACACATCAATGTAAACACCACACCCTTTTTTTTCTGCATCACCTGTCGTCTTGGCATTCTGATAGCTCAATAGTTAAGAAAACTAGTTTAATGCTAGTATTTTATAGTAATCAGTATGTAACTAAAATTTTCCAAGAGGTTTACGCAAGCTTAAAATGGATTTATCGGAATTAAGCTATTTTAGATGTTTCGCAGGCATGGATGTGAACTGTGGCTCCTACCTGAAAAACCATACCAAATCAGCCGTGCAGCAGGGGAAGCTCTCAACTCTACAAATTGACAGGGCTCTTCGCAACCTCTTCTCTGTCAGAATGCGATTAGGCTTGTTTAATGGAGATCCGCGTCAACATCCTTTCGGCAAAATAGGTCCAAATGAAGTCTGTTCCCAAGAGCATCAAAATCTGGCTCTTGATGCTGCTAGACATGGCATTGTGCTGCTAAAAAACAATGTGCAACTTCTACCACTACCGAAATCAAACTCAATATCCCTCGCAGTAATTGGGCCGAATGCCAACTCTGCAAATAAACTCCAGGGGAATTACTACGGCCCTCCTTGCAAATCCATCGAGCTTCTAAAAGCCATTGGGAGGTACGTTAAATATGTGAAGTATCAGTCAGGCTGCAATGATGTAGCCTGTACTTCCTTGGATGTGAATTCCGCTCTGAATATTGCAAGGGAAGTTGATTATGTGGTGCTGATAATGGGATTGGATCAAACCCAAGAGAGAGAAGAGCTGGATCGATATAGTTTACTTCTTCCTGGGAAGCAGGAGGAACTTATCACTAGTGTCGCAAAAATTGCAAAGAAACCGGTAATTTTAGTTTTGCTCAGCGGAGGCCCCATTGATATCACTTTTGCCAAGTATCATACGAAGATTGGAGGTATAATTTGGGCAGGTTATCCAGGCGAAGGTGGAGGCCCTGCCCTTGCTGAAATCATCTTTGGCGACCACAACCCTGGTAATCTTCTCCCCACTCAAAATTACATCTGACCAATATGCAGACAGTAAAGACAAAGTATTAACTCACAACAACGATGTGAATGTTGAGTGTGCAGGTGCTAAATTGCCCATTACATGGTACCCTCAGGATTTCATTAAAGTACCAATGACGGACATGCGTATGCGACCAGTCCCATCTCTAGGGTATCCCGGAAGAACCTACAAATTCTATAAGGGCAAGGCAGTGTTCCCTTTTGGTTACGGACTCAGCTACTCGAACCACATTTACAACTTCGTCCACGTTTCTCATAACACAATTGACTTGACTGGGACCAGCCAGATGTCGTTTCCAATGCTCTCCAACTCGACTTTCAGAAAATTATCTGACCTGAATGCAGTGATCTGCGACAGTAGAAAAGTCCATGTTAGGGTTGGAGTAGAAAACCACGGAAAAATGGCTAGCAAACATCCCGTGCTACTATTTGTCAGGCCTGGTATGGTGACCAATGAGAATAATCCGGTGAAACAACTGGTTGGGTTTGAATCAGTGAGTTTAGAAGCAGGAGAACGACGTGAAGTTGAATATGTAATCAGCCCATGCGAGCATTTGAGTAGAGCTGAGATGGACGGAGCAATGGTGGTGGATGAAGGGTCACATTTTTTGGTGATTGAGGACCAAGAGTATCCGATTTCTGTCATTATTTAACAAGAAAACTTTCATTTGGTGGCAGTGGCTGTATTTGCTGCCATGATTTCAGAGTGAACTGTATTTTGTAAAATCCAAATTCCAAACTATGCATGCAAGTAGTAGTAACATCAAACATGCACGGCAAAAAAATGTATGAGTAACAAATTTGGTAAACTCGTACTTCCTAATAAATCTTGTTTTAGGGGCTTGTCAATTGTCCTGCCTGTGAGACCCGTTTATTTTCTTCTTTTAAAAAAATATTTCCCTACAAGCAAATTCTTAACTGTGCCTTTTAAAGCCATCTAAATAACTAAAGTTGACATATGAGATGGATGATTTGTAGCATAAATGATTTCAAATGGAACGAGGATTAAATAGTTCAATTCATTTAATTCTGTTAAAAATATTAATAAATTTCAGTTGAGAAATTGTACCACACATCGTGCTCAGTAGAACTAATAATTGTTAGCTTATTTTTAATTACATAATCATGTCTAACAAACTCTCCATGCACAAATGCTTAATTTATTTACACAAATTTATTAATCCATTGACATACATGGATTATTTTGCCGAATGTTTTAGGCACAAAGGGGAATTTTGGTAAATTCGTAAATTCTGTATCAAACGTTTGATGGGCAATATGGTTAGCACTCTAAAGAGATGGCACGTACGTATAGCAAAACCCAAAAGTCTGAAGCAAGGATAAAAAAAATCATATTTGGAACATGGTTATGGTTTGACTTTGGGCTACTCAAATATTACTGTCTCCGTCCTGAAATATTCTTCTTCTTTGAGTTGTGACGCAATTTTAAAGAAATAATGTGATTGTGAGACGGAAAATAAGATAAATATAAATGAGTGAAGAATAAAATAAAAAATAGTGTCATGTGAGAGAAAGTAAAAAAAGAAATGACCAAAATGGAAACAGTAAAAAAAAAGACGATCAAAATGAAAACAAAAGGAATAAAAGACAAGTGTCTTTTTATTATTATTTTAGGTTAAGAAAATCAGATGCTCTCAATTCCATTTTGACCTGCAAATTCAGGGGTTACATTAATACTTACAATAAATACGACCAGTCGGTCAAGCCATATATAGATTGGATTAGCCAAACTCTTGAGTTAATAAATATGCGTATCAAGTTGTTTAATTCCATCCAATTTCTAGTTTTGATATATCAACCCTAAATCCAAAAAAGAAGGCTGCTGTAAGATACACTTCCGCATCAATGCAAACAGTTTATTATATTCACTCAAAACTAATTTGATCTTACTGTAAGGGATGCTTCTTTATCACTATCCTAGTAAACACATGGACAAACCTATCAACTGCCTCTATAGTAGATACACTGAAAAGTCTTTACAAGGGGCTGCCAGCAGCTCAGAAGACAGATTAATATTTTGCTGGATTCTGGGCTCTCGTGCGCGAGCTCTTTCACTCGAATGTATGCTTCTCCTTGAGATTAAACTCCCCCATCACTTGCTTTGAGAATGCATGCCCGAGCAATGCAACAATGACATTTCAGAATCTTCTCATCCCATAATGATCGGGGCTTCTGAATACAATTTGGACTTCCGATGATTAATGTTGCGTATGCCAGTGCATACCTTTTTCCTTTATTTTAGGTTAACCATCCTTAATTGGGAAAGTCTATGAGAAACAAAGCACATCCATCACCATCTGAAGTCATTCGAAAGACCGTAGTATCTTGGTTCCCATGCCTATCATCCACCAGGCATCCCACGGGTAACATTAACCAAGCCCAAACCCTTGAATAGTCTTTGGTTTTTCACGGATGCTTGATCTGTACTCATGTCAAGTTCTTTGTGTATCGTCTCTGGGAGCTGTATATTTTTCTGCATGAGGTTCAGATGGTGTACATCCAGTTAAATACCGAATGTCAGGGAAGATGAGGTCATACCTTTCTGATTTTTAACCTATTGAAACTATCATCAGATAGATTTCGAGATATGGATAAAGTTCTATTGGGGATCTTCTTCCCTGCAAAAGGCACTCTCTGTGTATGCTTGCGAGCAATAACAAGCTGTGAAGTTGAACTGTCATCCGTCTTACGGTCATTTTCCATTGAACCAGCATGACTAGGTGGTTTTTTTACTGATGAAGTGCTGTCCACTGTCACATCATCTGATTTTTGGATTGCTTCACTGCCCGAATTATTAAGGGAGGTAGTTGCGGAATCTGAACTAATACCAGGATGGAAATACGGGCTGCGTATTAATGCAGAAAAAGCAACAGAATCCCTTTTGGAAGCCAGAACATCATGGGAGCAAAGGAGCAAATCCCTCTGCACAAATAGCAATGCCAAAGAAGATGAGCATGAGGCAAACTTAAATAAACAACAGAGCATGCCTATTCGCAAAAGCATCACCTGTCAATCAATGTAGTCAAATAGAAGTAATTATAACAATGTTACCTTAAGTTTTTCTCTTTTGATGATTCGTTCACAAAGAAGGCGCAGCCTCTCGAGCTCAACCTGCAGAATAAAAATACTCGAATCAAAAAGCAACTCACACAAAGAAAACCCTGGAGATAGCTACATAAAAATGAACATGCCCTAAACTCACATGAGAAGACAGGGCATCACCTGATAAAAACTTAATCACACAACGTCTACAATACAGGACTGGGTTAATTATTAACCTAAGTTTAAAATGATAGTGCGCAGCACTCAGTATGCAGCGCAAAAGACAAAAATCACTGGAACCTTCAAGTGTTAAAGGTTGAGACAGTACAATCGAGAATGCAGTTAGTATAGCAAGAAATCAATTAGATTTAGATGCAACCTAAAAAAAGTGATTGTGAATGAAGAATAAGGGTGTGCACTCACTCTAACTTGTTTGACACTTTTAAGCTCATCTGGCCCATGTTTCTGGTTTTCATCCTGCCGAATTATAAGCAAAACATATTAGTAATGTATAGGGGTAACAGATTACTACAACCAACAATATAGCCCTGGTCACTTTTATTGACAATCCCATGATCTACCCAAAAGTTATATAAATTCACCTTTGCTCTTTGATCAGAACTATGTTTTTCACAGTAAGCCTTATGCTGAACCTTGCTGCCAACCGATTTGTTGTTCATGTAGAAGCCAGCATTTCTGGCACAAGAAGGATGAAAGGTACTCTGACAATGACCAAAGTGACACTGAAGCAAAAACAAAAAGAAGAACTCAGTAAATAGATGAAAAAAAGGCCTTGATCACAGCACAGAAGAATGAATCAACAACAAACTTACTTTCAGACACACCCCTTTCTTTGATCGGCAGATGCAGCAAGCATCATTTCCCTTTGGTATTGACTCCTGAAGCATACCATAAAACCACGATAAGGCGAAAGTCTTACAAAGAAGGGGCATGTTAATTTTATACGAAGTCAAGCAGGAAGCATCAATATTTTTTTGAAGTTCTATCAATCAACAAAAACTGTTGTGTTGAATTGAATTGAAGTTTTGAGAGGGTTGTGAAAGCTATCAGTATCTAAGAAAAACACATACCAGTCCCTCTATGGGATCAGTCTGCCCTCTTCTGAAGGTTGATTGCAGAGTCCACTACAAAAATCAAAAGAAATTAAATGATTAAAGGGTTCATTTAAAACACCTGCCATCCACAAGAAAAAACAAGTGAAACATGTGTTACCTCGGCACAGAATGCATGAATCCACTGACCACCAGCAGACTTCCTGAAAGCACCAACAGTCTCACCACAAACAACACATTCTACACTAGGTAAATGTTTTTCCAATGGATTCTGCCCTACAGCCTGGGAGCATCCAGATACTGTATCCTCGCATAATTCACATTTCCATGGCCCTGAAAAGTCCTTCACGGAACGATAGCAGTCTAAATGAACAAAAACCTACAATAGCGTAGCAGTTGCTTAGAAATGCAGCACTTCAAAATAAAATAGAACTATTATACTAGAAAAGACTGAACCTTGCAGATGGAACAGATCAATATGGAGTTCAGTATTGTTTCTTGACGAAGACAAACATCACAGGATCTGATAGTCTCTTTGATTAACTCAGAACTGGACTGGAAAGAATCTTGCTTCTCAGGCGTAACATTAGGCACAGCAACCATTGATCCCAGCTCTTTAGGACGCGGCATAAGGTGAGATTGTGAACTAGCTCTTAACATGTGACTTGGCTTTGATGGGTTCTGTAGGATACAAATATTAAAAATATAAATTAGTATGGCATCAATGTATAAGACAGCTACTTAATGAACGAGAATATTACAACCTCTGGAGAAGATGGTTCATCAAGGTCATCTTTCCTGAGTGTTGACATCCGAGAGGATGACGCAGCAGCGGCAGTTGCAGCAGCTAGCACCGCCTGAGCTTCTTCGTGTCTTTTCTCTTTCCTACCCTGCTTCTTTGCTTCTCGGACTTCAGTAAGATACTTATTTACAAACAATGAATCCCATAGCTGGCCACGTACAAAATCTATTTGCGAGGGTAGACTCTTCACAGCCTTGAAGACTAACCTATCTAAAATGAACAATGATATTCCATGAATTATAATTCAAGTAACTAAGTTGAATTATTTAGGAAAACTGAATAGTGCTGACAAATTTTACTTATAACTGATCATCCAAAAAAGGAACCATACCACTGAAATGTTTTCTTTTCAATTTAGTGCTAAGTAATTTATGCTGAAAGTAGACGAGCTCCCCTTCCAATTCATCCTCTATGGCAATATCAAAAATCCCAAGAGCCTTGGCTTTACTCAACTGCTCTAACTCATGACTGTTGTTAGAAAACGCGTAGCTATAAGCTGAATTCTTGACATCATGATTTGGGAATATACCATCTCTTGGGGATAAGCCGAGTCTGGCCACTTTTTCCAGCCTACAACCTGATCAATTAATGAGATTAACATCTTTTTTAGAATGAAACTGACAACAAGGAACATTTACCATCGAGTCCACTATCTGCTGAAAAGGGAATTTCATTCTTCAGTTGCATCAACTTCTCATAAACAGACCAGTGAACATATGATTTGCCTTCCTTGGTAAACCTAGATAGACAACGATTAATAAACAGTACCACGGATTTTTAACAAATCGCAAGAGTACAATTTTCTACTATTATTCAAGCTGCAGCTAAAGTGCCAAATTGAATATGCATTAGCTGACCAAAATAAAGGGTCGTATAATATATGAGTCTAACGTTCCAAAGAGTACAAACTTACCACAAATCATTAGCAAAAGAGCGATTTTCATCTTCAGTAACTGCCAAAGTAACAATAACTTCAAAACGTAATTATTCAAAGACACCGACAAACATGTCTTTTGATAGCAAGATCTCTACGTATAGAGACCTCTTTTTACATTGATTTCATTCATGCAGGACAACCTTAAGAATAAAAAGAAATTGCACACCTGTGTTGTTAGTGTGCCGTGCCATCACAGATGAATTAGATGTAGGCTCATGAAAGTCCTGTAGTGAAATCAAAGAGATGTTTCGAAGTTAGCAGAATAATGATTATATTAAATGGAAAAAGAAATGATCAAAGCCACTTTCTTAACAAAGTGAATTCATTGTATTTATTTTGACCTCTACTAATACTACACAACTGACAACTCTGATATTTTTTTCAACAAAAATTAAGGAAAAAGAAATTGAAACACATTAATTACAATTTACAACTTACAAGCGATTTGTATACGAATTAATGATACATCACGCAAATTGTCCAATATTTTGTCTCTTTAAACTCATAACCGACAGGTAGCAAACTTTATGATTCTAAGACCCAAAAGAACATTTGTCAAACCCTAAAAATGCAGTTCAGTTGAAATGAGCAAGATTCATATGGTGATAAGTCCATGACTTTATAGGATTCCAAGTTACAAGCTACTCAATGGTAATCCTAGTTCAAACGGAAAAATATACGACAAAATGCTGTCATCCTGTATGTACTACAGCTTTTTAGAAGAGAAACTGTAAAACATATTTAATTGCCGCTCATTAATATCGTATCAATATTATATTTACACATAAGAGATTAAGCTTGAAGCAATTAGAGGACTGCCATAGTACCTTCTTGATAGGATCATGCGAGGAATGATTAGAGTAACCATTCAGTTCCAAAGCATTACTGTTGACTTGTCTTTCCAAAACCAATGCTTCTTTATCAAGCTTATCCTTCGATAGGAAAGAAACTTTTATTAACTTCCATATTCCTTTCATTACAGTGACTTACAAAATGAAGCAAATGACTCAACGAGTAAAACATTAGCCTTAGCTAGTTTAAAAGCAGAGCTTACCACAGATTTTATTTTGATTCGGACATTTTTCTCATAACCGCCAAGATAGGCATGAGTTTTGAGCCAATTGATTGCTTTCTTTTGCGACTCTGCGCTCAACGCACCACTCTGCGACAGAGAATCCATAACACATTACAATGCAATTATCCAAGAGAAAATGCAAAAAATAATAAGAAACAAAATAATGTCCTCAACTTTCTGATAAGAAACAAGTATTTACTAAAGTATTTTATTACAGCAACTGTCGCAACCAATGAATCAGGTAGCATGCCCATCTCCAAAGCAATTTCCTCTGTATCAACTTTTCGTTGGTCGATTAACTGTGGAACAATTATTTAAGAAGTTAAAACAGAATTTTATATGAATTTGACTTTGAAATCTATAACTTATGTACCTTTTTCAAAAGAAATGCAACAGACGGTTTGACACTATCAGCGCCGTTGTTCTTGAAAGCCTCAGGACACGCACTAGGTTCAAGACTGCATTTTTCTGGTTCCCGATTCACAACAAACCCACCATTTTGTATGTCCACGTCAACCAAATCACCATTTAGCTTCAGTGAATTACCGGATATATCCAGTTGTGTATCACAAACGTCTTGACATTTGTGACCAAACTCTGATTCATGTCCATTTTGTAGGGGTTCAGATGATGTGGTGGCCAGAGACGTCTCACATCCAATCGATGAAGGAGAATTTACGTGATGAATATGCTCACCACATGCTGAAATATCCGAGTGTTTCGAACAAAACGCACGCAACTCAACCTACACATAATCATAACGACGTTGTAAACATACGAGAGCTTCAGAATCAAATAACACAGTTGCACAACCAAAAATATTGCATCTAATCAAATTGACAGTAATCTTTGTATACATAAAAAGGAGCCTTTTACACATGTAATCCTACAATTACTACATCTCCTAGGACAAATCCGGTGATCAACTGCATGAAACTGCAACAATTCAAAGTGACAAGAAATTAGAACCTACATCACTGCTACTGCTACCCGCCTTTCCCCAGACCTCTGTTCTATTGCTGGCCTCTCTTGCACAAATAGGATGAAATGAAGCTCTGCAAGTCCCTGAAAAACAGCCAAGGAGAGGTTATTTCCTCATGTCGTCAACCCTAACAGGGAAGACTTAACGAGAAACAAAGCATGTGTCATCGGTCTCAAGAATTCAGACGTAAAAAATAAAAATACGGAAACAATCTACGCCCGAGGCTGTCAGTTTGTATGTAACCATACATGGGGATGGTTCAGAAACAAATCCAAATATCGGAAGGCTAGCTAGTCCACGTCTGGTTAACATTTCTTTCATTGGTGATTGAATTTTTAGCAAAAAATGATCTCAGATAAATGTAAATGGATATATTGTACAAGCTGATAATTTGACTGTAATTACCAGGATTGTTAATGACATGTCATGGTCAATTCGTGATACGATTAGCAGCATGATAAACAGTGAAAGCAAATTCGAGGTAAGTGGTCATAAGAAAGTAAAGGATATTTTAAATGGATTTAAACATAAAAGTTCCAATCCAATGTGAAAGAAACATGTAGGATTCAACTGGTGCGCTTAAAAAAGTAACGCGCAGGTGAAAACACTTCATAGCCAAAATCAAGACAAACCGAAAATGCAACTTATGCTACATACCATTACTGCATCGTACACAAGCTCCACACTTCACCTTGCATATGCTGCATATCAGCTTTTTCCTAGTTTCCTTTATACTGTCCACATTCATGATTGGCTCCATCCGCTTCGTATCTTCCACGAAAACCTCTGGCATCCACTGACTGCAAAATAAGTGAGCGAACTTAACAGGGGCAAGGTCCCGAGGCTCATCTGTTTTCAGAGGTTTCAAAGCGCCTCCCCGCTTTGGACATAACAAGCAAGGATAGCTATCAGTGTTCATATTTCTCCCTGAAACCTCCACAGAGCTACTTTTATGCTTGCACCACGAGCACAACCAGCCAGACTCAAAAACGTCATCTTCCTCAATGCCATAGCATTTTCTGTGAACTGCAACACCACAGGCACAACATACTATCAATCTGTCGGACAGTTCAAATTTGTTATCCCCCTGGCTGCAAATGTGGCATAAATTTGGATTTCCTTCACACGGTTGACTAACAATAAGTTTTTTCAACCCAGCATTCTCACCTAAAAGCTTTCTCTTTTTAGAAGGGCGTTCTGATACTAACAAAATCTTGTTCTTGGACCCTAACACCCACTCAACACTCAAAGATGACACGGGAGATGAGAGTGGAGACGAACACTTCTGTTCAACAGAACAAGCATCATTTCCAGCTTCCGTGTCTACCTCCTTTTTCGTATATGTTTTCACTACGTTCTCTTCATCAATTACCATCTCATCTTCATTTCCAGTACCGGGAACACGACTATCACTGGGAACCTCAATGGAAATCATTCCATCCTCACTCCTACAAGTATCAGTAACACTATCACAAGGAATCATATCCTCACCACTTCTACCACTGGCAGCAACACTATCATACGAAACACCAACAGAAACCATCACATCACATTTCCTATCAGTAGCTCGAGCACAATCACTATGAGCCTGAGTGGAAATCATTTCTTCCCCACTCCTGGCAGCAACATTACCAGAAAAAGATGTCTCTTCAGCACCAGACGGGGCAGCATCAGCAGCCACAGAATCAGCACTGCATGCACCATTTCTGATAGCTACATCTCCAATTGCCGGAATAGACAAATACTTCATACAATCAGAAGAAAGAAATCTGGATAGCTCAAACATAGTTTCTATGTCTGACAACTTCAATTCCCTAAAATACACCTCAGTTTCAATCCAAATGTTGAGCCCTCGACTCTGCCTACTCGAGGACTTCTTCTTACTCTCAACACCAGAATTCGACTTCTTATTCTTATGCCTCCTTCTACTATCAGTATGCTTAGCTAACAATCCCACCAGCTGAGCAGGCAAAACAGTCAGTCCCAGACCACCACCACCATCCTTCTCAATCACATCACTATCATTAGGAGACCTCTCAGTCAACACTTTCAGAGCTTGAGAAAACAGGTCAACACCATCCGACTCCCTCGCCGGAAAACTCGCAGATATCGAATCCGGAAGTTTCTTCATACAAGAATCACCCTCAGGACACCCACGCATCATATCCCTAAGCGTTGGTCAAAAACCCCAATTTGGTCCATCGCCGGAACCCTAACCCTAAAATCGAAAATTTTATAAAAAAGCCCCAAATCGAAATCTCAAATCTCGAATTTAGACTACCAATTGAACAACGGAGTATGTAGAGAAGATGAGGGCAGCGGCTCGATAGGCTTACACTAGGGTTAGGGTTTGCTTCGAATCTGTTTTTATTCGATTTCAGATCTGAGGATAAACGAGGAAAAATTAAAAACAGAAAAGAAAAGAAAAAAAAGTCAAAAATTCGACTTTTGATGAAGACAGACAAGGCGGCTGGCTGGGATATTTTACCCTGCTATTCTGGTGTACGTGCCGTTTACACGTGCCGTGTTTTTACTGGATAGGTGGAGTCCTTTTCCCGTTGGCAGTTTTGTTAAATATGCTTATTTGATTGCCGGTTCTTTTCCGGAAATTATTTTGATATAACTGGAAATCTGATTTTCTGATTGCGCGTAGTATTATTATTTTAGACTAGCGTACCGCCCGTCGTTCCGACGGAATGCGGCGAAAACAATCATTTGTTATCCTATTTTTATTATTCGTCGTCTCGAATGCGCAATCGAACGCGC